>JAPYMA010000131.1:0-161275 GCA_035041965.1 Anisakis pegreffii | reverse complement strand
CTGTAGTTAGGTGAAAGAATTTGATAAGATGAGCGATATAACTGATTTACTAACTTTTCCTCGGGCTGTAGTTAGGTGACAGATTTCGATGAGATGAGTGATATAGTTGATTTAGTTACTGGGCTGTGGTTAGGTGAGAGAATTTGATGAGATAGTGACAAAATCGGTAGTGAATTTGAGGTTAGTGGCTGATGGTACCCAATTAGATGAAGTTTCCGGTTGATTAGGGCATGATAAGATTAGGTGATAAGATTCCCGATTACCCCCATATTTGTAGTGAATTGTTGTAGTTGCATTTCCGCGCTCCCGTTCTCCAAACCGATCCTCTCCCATTCTCATCGCCGGTGATTCGGTCTCCTTCCTCACGCGTAGTTGGTGGTGGTGTTGTTGGTGGTTCCCGGTCATTCCCACGTAGGGTTGTGGTGTGGTGTTGGATGGTGTTGTTGGTGGATGGTGTTGTTTGTTGTTGGATGGTGTTGTTGGTGGATGCTGCTGCTGCTTTCTCGGTCATTATTGTTGTTGCTGCTGCTTTTATTTTATTTTATTATTATTATCATATCATATTTTATTATTATTGTCATCATATTATCATGTTATCTAATCTTCCTTTCCTAATCAGTTGTCATCGTTTTGTTTTTGGTTACTATCATTTTCTATTGTTTTCTAATTCATCTTATTGTTGTTGCTTTATATTTGCTATGTTTATTCATTGCTGTTTTTGATTTATTAGTTTTGTGGTTTTTATTAATTATGACTTTCGATTTTTTAATGATCAATTGACTGAAGTATGGGGATTGGAATATGAGAATACTGAAATGATAGAGAATTTCATTGAGATGAATTGGGGAGATGTTTGGATTTGATACGATTGAAAACATTTGAATTATAGTTGAGATATTTTGGTTGGGGTGTGAGAAAAGTCAATTGATTTGATAACCACACGTGCATTGCCGTGTAGGAATCGAATAGTCAATTAATGTTCATTCGTTACTAGCATTGTTTTGTGTTCATAGTTGCTAATATCTCGTTTCTTGAATAACTTTTAAAACTGAAAAAATCCAAAAAATACAAAAAAAAGAAAAAATAAAAAAAACAAAAAAAAAAATAAAAAAATAAAAAAAATAAAAATGAAAAAAACAAAAAATAGAAAATCAAAAACAAAAAAATGAAAAAAAAAATTTCTATTGTTTTCTAATTCATCTTATTGTTATTGCTTTATATTTGCTATGTTTATTCATTGCTGTTTTTGATTTATTAGTTTTGTGGTTTTTATTAATTATGACTTTCGATTTTTTAATGATCAATTGACTGAAGTATGGGGATTGAAATATGAGAATACTGAAATGATAGAGAATTTCATTGAGATGAATTGGGGAGATGTTTGGATTTGATACGATTGAATTCATTTGAATTATAGTTGAGATATTTTGGTTGGGGTGTGAGAAAAGTCAATTGATTTGATAACCACACGTGCATTGCCGTGTAGGAATCGAATAGTCAATTAATGTTCATTCGTTACTAGCATTGTTTTGTGTTCATAGTTGCTAATATCTCGTTTCTTGAATAACTTTTAAAACTGAAAAAATCCAAAAAATACAAAAAAAAGAAAAAAATAAAAAAACAAAAAACAATTAAAAATAAAAAAATTAAAAAAAAACAAAAGAAACAAAAAGAACAAAAAATAAAAAAAACAAAAAAACAAAAAAATTAAGAAAAACAAAAAATTAAAAAACAAAAAAACAAAAAAAATAAAAAATCAAAAAAATAAATAAAATATAATAAAAAACCAAAAAAAAACAAATAAAAAATTGAAAAAAATAAAAACAATAGAAATAAAAAAATAAATGAAAATAAAAAAGAAAAAATAAATAAAAATAAAAAGAACAAAAATCAAATGAAAAATAAATTAAAAAGTAAAAAAACGAAAATCACGCATTTTCAGATCATCCAAATCATACATCTTCAGATTCAACACCCAATGTTATCAGTTCTCAGATAAGGATGAATGAACGAGCAATCGGAAGACATGGATCGAGGAAACGAATGGACATTATTCGAGAGACGAATCAATTCGGAATGCTTCGGGAGATTCGAGATATTAGATACGAGAGACTGGTTTGCCTCCAAAAAGACTTTTTTCAGTATTGATCATTAAAGATTGAAATTATCCGATTGAACTTCAGTCAAAAAATGCGACCAATTTCAGTCTGACCAAATATAATTAATAATAATAATAATAATAATAATAATAAAGATAATTAATTAATATAACCAAAATAATGATATAATTAATAATAATAAATGAGTAATGATGGCATCCGAACAAAGTTTCAGTTCGGTCGGAATACAATTGAATCGACTTTTCGGAATTCCGACATTTAAAATTCCGACCGACCTTCTTCAAAATTCTACGGTCGGGATTCGAATATCGGAATTCCGAAGTTCGTGGGATTATTCCGACCGAACGCCAGTCGGATGCCATCACAATAAATGACTGAGAACTTATAGAATACGGATATTACTATAAAATCACTGAACTCATCAGATAATTGAAATTGTTGAAATTAAATATTTCAGCATCTCAGAGGCGGTGGCGGGGTCGGGAGGGTGGGCCACCGCCTTGAAATGATGAAATTGGGGAATGTGTTTGGCTTCCTCATTGATCTTCAAAACACCTTAGTGGGCCATAGAAACAAAATTTTAAGTAATATTCACCCGACGTCAATGGAAAAACATTTCCTTTTAATCAAAAAATGGAGACAGAATCAATAGGATAGATAATT
Source organism: Anisakis pegreffii (assembly GCA_035041965.1). Classification (NCBI taxonomy): domain Eukaryota; kingdom Metazoa; phylum Nematoda; class Chromadorea; order Rhabditida; family Anisakidae; genus Anisakis; species Anisakis pegreffii. The sequence goes on along the minus strand of JAPYMA010000131.1, from coordinate 158,492 downwards.
TTCAGTAAGATTTGAGGTGACACTTTTTCAACGGATTGTCATCGAGGAAAAGAGTTTGTGTTTTTTGGCTAGTATAGCTCGTCAGGAAAGCAGAATCGCTCGACAAAATATATGTTACTCTGAATGACGAGATCCAGTTGGATCGACTGATGCACATTAATTCATATGTTACAATGCAAACTTGAGAAGACGGTAGCCTTGAAGATGGCACCCGAGATATTCTTTATAAAATGCCTATATCTCCTCAACAAGGCCAAATTGCTCAGTAAAATTTTTAATATTCTGAATCTAGAGGTTCTGGTGGATCGAACGGTGAAAAGAAATTTGCATGTATCCGGGCAAACCTGAGAAGACGGTTAGCTCGAATATCACAATCCGCCTATTGCTCTTTATTCTGTTTTCTGAGTATTATCAGCTCTCTGGGCCCAAATAAAAATCTGATAACACACAAATGTTTCGTGAGCTCTTCAAGATATTGGCTGGCATCGTCTCTCATCAACATTGGAGATTGGTTGAGAGAAACTAGTATTTGGTGTTGTTTTGTTATGATGAAACGCCATTGTGATGGCGCACTTTTCACTCGGATAACTAAACGGGGCTCGCTCATGTAAACACTCATTATCATGTTTTTTGAGTATCTTTAGTTCGTTTAGGCCTGACCAAAGTCAATTTGAAGAGGTCACAAATATCTCGTTAATGCTTTAATATATTGGCTGACATCGTCGCGATTTTTTTTCAATTTTTAAAGTTTCTAATTCTTCAATCGCTTGTGAATGTTTTTTCAACCGTCATAATACTTCTTCCGTGACATTTCTTATGATGTTAATGACTGAAATGTTTGAAAAGTAGAATGGAAATTCAGGCTCAATGCACCTGTCGCACCTCAAAATCCTCGATAGTTTGAATTTATTTCCATCCCTCCGATGAATTTTTATTTATTCATTAGCCATCACTTTGGTGGAATGATTGCTTTTCCGTTCATATCGAAGATAATACCCTCAAATGTTTAGTGCACCTTCCTCCTTCATGAATGATAATTAAACTTGTTATTAGGTTTCATCTTTATCGGTGAAGAATGTTTTTTCCTCATTGCTTTTCGTTTTCGGTTGCTGAGTTTCATATTGTTTCTGGATAATTGGGATGACGACGATAGTGATAATGGAACAAGTGTTGCGCTATCGTTTGTAATTATGCGTTCATTGTGTGCTGTAATCTCGATTTGATGATAACACCTCAGAAACCATTGTAAGCAGAAGAAAATCGCTTGCACTGCACAACTAAACCGAAACAATTCTTGCACTTGCTGCTTTTGTGTCTCAGTGTTACCGAGTGTTAAACTTTATTGGCCATTGTTAGATGATCAGTGCAAGCGCGAACTTAAGCCTGAGCCTCAGCCTAAGGCCGATCTCATACACAAGTCTCTGGCCTTGAGCCCAAAACGATGTCTAGGCTAAGCAAAACGAAGCCAATAAACTTTTGCGCTGAGCAAACGCCGAGCGATGTTCATAATTAAACATAGGCTCGATGGTCGTTCTTGCACCAGCACCAGCAGCAGCAACATCACTAAACGATGTCTGCTATTTTGCACTATTGGTGACCGATTCAATCTTCTAATTTTTTATTTGAATTTTTCAATGTACGACGTATTTTCCTCCCGTTTTTTTCCATAGAATTGTCATATTAGGAATTGTTATTATTAACATTATATTGATGTATAGATTACGTTGATATTTCATTATTTATTTGTATCAGTTTAATATAAATGATATGATACTTTTCGGCGTTTATTTCGTTTAATTTGTAATGTCAGATTTATATTATCGAAACACAAAGCATTCATATCGTACAAACACAAAAGGGAGGAGATCCTCCATGTGAAAGATACGAAGGTTACATTCTGTCATCCGAATCGATAGTGCATGATATCCGTGTACCTCTTACACATATACAGCTAACGTACAGATTTAAAGGTTGAACTTATATATCACTTTGGTGTTCCTCACGGATCGTCTCTTTCGCACTCCGTCGCAACAATACTGTCATTGTTATCATTATTACTGTTTCGTTGTTGTCGTTCCGGTTGTTACTATGGCATTCGTTGCCGATGAAGTTGAACTGTAATTTGATAGGAAATTCTCGTTTTGTTTTGCACTTCCTTTCATCTCCTTACGAGAACAACAATTTGCAAAAATTGAGAGAGCTCAAAAAAATTTATTCCTGAAACAATTGCATACAGTGCGCTAAACATATCTATAATTGATTCCTATCTTCTCTTAATGATGATGATCATTGAGCTGGTGAAGTTTTCTTTTCCTGAACGATATCTTCATGAATCAGTTTTACGTAATTAGTCAGTAAGTGAGTACCGTTTCAACCTGTTAATTAATTACAAAAGTTTAGTTGCAATCATTTAACAGGTTATAATCAGCGCACTTGTAATCGAATTGCTATTTAGCAATAATTCTAGTGAATGTTTGAATGATGCCAGTGGTGAACTCATTGCAATGTCTGTACTTTGTATGTGTAGTCGTTGCTGTCAAGTTTCGTAATTTCCTCATTCGGTCATATCACTTAGAAGAGCGCTGCTGTATTTTGCGAGGACGTCAAATGCAACTACATGGTTCAGCTGGTGCAGTTTGTTTTTTGCTGAATTGTGTTGCCAGAATTGTATCATATTCATTGAAGATGTGCGCAATGAGGCGAGCTAGAAGGTGGCGATTTCCATTCACGTTGAGCGTTTTGTCGGTTTCGATTGCGATGGTCGGTGGTTTGTTTGTCGTCGACGATAATGCAGAAGCTGCAGCAATGGAACTGACGAGTGCTAATGGAACTGATAAAACTGATAACGGAAATGAAAAAATTGATAATCACAATAATGCTGGTGCAGATCGTCAGCGGCGTTCTTATGCAAATTGTTTTGGAACTGAAAAATTTCTGCTAGTTGGGTATGCGAACTGTCACCTAACCACTGAAAGGAGTCCACCTCCTGGAATGTGTCCTTACCATACTCTTTATCAGCTCAGGTTATCAGCTTCACTACTTTGTTTCCTTTTTGATCGGTTGGTTGTTCGTTGATCTGGGAAGCCAGCCGCAGGCTGTGAGCCATTTAATTTTTCAAAGGCTATCTTTTAGGTGAACCAGGCATGTATTCAAAGGGAAAGAGAGGAAGATTATTGAGTGGGATTTGTTGAGTGAACATTGAGTTTTTTATTTTAAAAAATACCCTATATAGTTGATGAAAATTGAACGATTCCAGTACTTATTCGCATACAGAATGGGATTGTGCGAATGTACGAATGCATTTGTTGATTGGTGATAACGAGCGACCGAGAGTTTTGATTATTGGATCAAGTCGAGATTCTGGTAATTAATTAACTTATTTTATTCGAATGTTTCTGAGTGTTATATTTGAAATGATGATGTTGAAATAATACATTTGTAGATTCATTCGTTTTATTCATTTATTCTTTCAGTTATCCATCACAATAACACCGCATTAGGCTCACAGTAATAATTTCTGTACGATACCTTTTATTAGAAGTTAGAACTTCTTTTTCACTCCAATTTTCACATAGTCACGATATTAGCGCCGAAAACCACACGGTTTCTTGAAGTTGTTATCATGTATTATTATCATATTATTGTCTATATATATATATATGACCGGTGTTAAACTCAGTATTCTTATTGTTATCGGTATTGTTAGTATCATATAATTCCATGCGGTTCAGGACGTATGACCGCACAGTTGCGGATTATTAGATGGCCTGTAGAGGATGCACGGGAAAAGTATTTGTTTTATAAAGAATTGGTGAACGTCGAAAGTGCAAACGCACGTGTTGGTGATGTTTCTTATTCGGATGTTGTGAGTTCTCACCATTTTTCAAAAAAAGATCATTCTTGTCAGTATTTTGATTTTAAACAGCTGATAACATCGAATATGTTATGGCAGTAAGTTTGAAATAATTACGCCCACAGTGATAATGAAAATGATATTAGTAGCGATTGTTATCGCTGTTTTCATTTTCATTCCGATTACTCGTATCACTACTGATGACGATGTACGATTCATGTTTGATCGAGTCAAATTTAGCATCGATACTTTCAGGTCGCAACTCTATTCAATAATCGTTATCGTCAGCTGTACGTATTTCGTAAGAATCATATAACTGAGATGAATGAATGTGTGACATTCCACGTTAATATTTCGTCAGCAAACGCAACAAATGATCAATTCAATTTCATACAAATCGGTAAATTCAACATCCATCAAAACAACAATCAACGAACGCTGTGGACACAAGATCCATACACCTTAAAGGTTTCATTCGGAGTTTTTATTTCAAATCAAAATTCTTAACTCAACTTTTCTCTTTCTATATGTATAATAATTATTTCCCTTCTTCTCAAAGTCCCCGTTCAGTATGCATTTCGCAAATACTGCAAACCTATTCGTAATGAACATGACGAAATGCATCTGTTTGCAAGGTGATTTCCCTTTGAGAGTTTTCATCGACCCTAGATCAGTTGTCTGGCCTGAAGATTTCGTACGTTGCCCAAAAAATCTTGGAAAGATTTTATCATTTCGGAATTCTTAATCAAGGCAACACGAATTCCTAATGTATTTTAAGTTGTTTTTGTGAAGCAACGAATTTTCTCAGATGTTTTACGCACAAGAAGAGACGACTGATAGTGAGCTGATGGAAATTTATTCGTTCGATTTTGAAGATTTGATGAGTATTTTGATTGACGGCGCAAATGGGAAACTCGAACGAGTGGTTATCGGAATGCGACATTATTTAAGTGTATCGATGAATGTCGCAATTTCATATTCCACTCAATACGGCAAAATTAAACAATACGTTCAGTGAGTGTTTGTTTCATCATCGACCACTTGCAACATTAAAATAATATCTTTGATAAACAACATTTTCAATCGCTTTCTAATAGTTTACGTGTTCGTCGCTCACGAAATTGTATGATAATTTTTTGTTTGCAGTGAATTTTACGTCACCTTCATAATTTCGATGAACAATCGGCATGGTTCTTTTTTATTGCGATAATTTTCGCATATGAATCAGATTATTTTTCTGACTACCTATTATCATCCATCCAATAGCAAAAATGCATGAATTGGAGTAGAGCACGAGATGCGTTAATGAAGCAGAAAAATTTTAGTCGATTGAATGAAACGTCCAAAGTGATTTTGTGTGAGCAGAGCGCACATCGATCACGGCTTGATCCAGCTGTTCAGTTGATGGTTTTATTTGATGAAGATTATTGTAAAGTTCGAGATGGGTCGAGTTCAGTGCAGAATTGTAATGAACACGAGAATGAACTTGTTGTTGAAGGAAGTGGAGAGAACATCAAAAGGAATGCAACAAAGGACGACGATAGTGGGATCGACGAGAGTGACAAATTGGTAATATCTAAATCCGATGAGTTATTTGATCAGTAATAAAGCGAGTAATGCCATCATTCAGATTATTTTTAAATTGGAGCACAACATGAAATTTATTTTCAGGACAATTCCTCAATGCAAAATTTGTTTTGGGTAATACCAGTGATCTCGGTTCTTTTTTTGGTGAGCTTTAATTCAAACAATTTTTTTTCATTTTTAATCTTATCCCAGATATTCTCACACTGACACTTTACTGCTATTGATCAGCCATATTCATATTGACAATAATGTTGATTCCAATACCAGTGATTATAATCATAATGTTAGGATAGTAAACAGTGGTGATTATAGAAGCGATAGCAGATATGCTGATTATAATAGCAGTCATGATAATTACAATCATGCTAATTGTAATAGCACTCAGAACCAATGTAGTAATAATAATAATAATAATAATAATAATAATAATAATAATGTTGCTAACAATAATAAGAACAATTATGAATAATGTTGTTATGAATCTTATTCAGGTAATAATCTTGCTCATTTGTTACATAATGCGACAGAGGAGTCGTCCCGACGAGTCGCGATCTTTTAGAAAGGCCAATCGACCGGATATTCATTATTACCCAACGTTCATTTCTGATGCATCCACTGACTTTTGAATTACGGGCGTCATTCTGTATGCATCGCATTATAGATATCCGTCGGTTTCAATATTGCTCAATTGTATTTGTGTTACTCAACTGTAAATATGCATATCTAAATCGATTCTTTTCTCATACTTTCGACACTATTAAACTGTACAAATTGTCGTGTGAAATTTTTAAACAGCAAAAATTAGCGAATTTTTTGCAGTGATTTTTCGTATAATCCAGTCAAATTGAAGTGAATTCATGAGATCTGAATTGGTTTCTTTGGCCGATTAAAATCACTAAACTTATATTAACTACTGAAAAAAATCTGTCAAAAAACTTGACAGGAACTTGATGTACGCATTGTTGTGTTATTGTTCATGTTTTGTTGCTATGTTGAATCTTTGGCTAGAATTAATCATTGAAACTCTAGGAACAAACGCGATTCATTGCGATCATTTTATTACCCTATGGTCTTAAGTACTAACTGATTGTTCGATTGGAAGGAGATTGCCTCACGAGAGATTCATCTATATCAGTGGTTCCACAGGGGGGGGGAGGGGATGGAAGATTATCCATTTTTGGGTAATTGAGAGGATCGGGAAATTAGTTGTGACGTTATGCGTGGAAATAGTAAATTATTGTAGCGAGAAGGGGGTTAATGACGGCCAGGCAGACCATGAAGGAGGATAATAGAGCATCCGAGTATTGCTCTATATGATCAGTTTCATTCGTCACCTTTCACCAAACCGTCTCAGCTTACACATCACCTACCTGGTAACGTTCTCACCAAAATTTCGCTGATACAAATTGGTGCCGAAGTCGAATTGTTTTTTATTGCCTTATTTGTTTGGTGTTGTTTTTATTGTTGTTCTGTTGTTGTGTGGGTAAATGGTGTGCGTGTAATTTGATGAGAATAATGATCGGTAATGTAATTTTGAATTTTTTTTCTTATTTTTCTTATTTTCTCCCAAAATTTCTTTTATTTCGTCGCCGTTCTCATCAATTCTGAGAATATCCATCGTAGTGATATTTTACTTCAACGGAATCGTTGATTTCTCTAAATTCACTGTCGTTGGTTTACACAGGAAATTTTCTGAAACACGAGGATGGGTAAATCATTTCTACTTGGTAAAAAACAATGTCAGGAAACACCATCCTCTGAGTTACAGATACAACCCGTGGCGGGACTGTTTTCCGTCGTTCCCTGCCTATGCCGCTAACCTCACGGCTTCTCAATCTAAGAATTTGATCAACCTCCTCGGAGTCCAAATTAATTGTTGTGTTTATTTGCGATTATGTTTTCAGTTGATCACTTTTTCTGTAAAGACTCACTATAAAAGATATGATTCTATGAAATATAAATTTATTCCATTGAAATTTGACAGCAAATTACTCATGCAAAAATGCATACATCACAATCAGTTGTGTGAGTAGGTGTACCATTCGGGAGGAAAAAGTGTTCCTATTTATGACTTCCACAGGCCAAAATGACTTTCAAAGAGGGAATCCTCTCGTGCACACCTGATTACCATCATGACTTTCCATCAGTAAGAGGAAGTAATAGTTTTCGCTTGATACGGCAATATTAGGCAACAACAGTATTCATGATTTTGGTTTACTTCCTGGCTCAAGCATTTGAACGAGAAAATAAACCCAGATCATCAATTTGCTTAAGTTCAGAGTGTGATTTCAACGACAAATTAACTTCTATAACAGCACTTCTTCGGTATTCGACACGAGGAACATGCTTGTGATAAGACTACGTTCGATTGGCAACATTCACAATCTGATAATTCACTCAATTTCGCCGACAATTCGTCCCATCTTCGCTTCAAATAATTCTCTTCTTTGTTTTCAACTATCGCTGTGTTAACTGAAATTTTCAAATTCTGTGATCTTAAGCCAAACATTCGTTCACAAACAATGATTTACCTTTTTGAATTCTTATAAGATGGAAATCTGAATGAATGGACTGGTCGATCGTAGTCAAAGTAATCTTATTTATTGAGCCAATGATTAGTCCAAATAATTTGATTACAGGACGAAGCAAAAGATGAATAGCTGCTGGTAAACTACAGCGATTGATAAGGAAGTGATAAATCTTGATATCGTAATTTGATATTCAGTGATCCTACAAAAGAGATAAATTGGAAATGAGGTTGATCACACATACTTCGATGTGGCTGCAGCAATTCATTTTCATCATAATAAATGTTTGGTACGTAGTTGACGAACACTGCCTGCCCTTCACTTGACATATACACATATTCACCTTTAAAATCAGCACTCGCTCAAATCGCATTCATCTTCTGATTAATTGAAAGAGAAGTGCGCCCCAATTCAAAAAGCCCTTCTCCAAAAGAAAAACCTATCTGGAAGTGTGGAAAATGCTATACGGGAAATTGCAAGGTGGGACTGTATCATAATCATGTTGCAGAAGAAACAATGATCCTATCATATCAGATCGAAATGTGACTATTCATATTGTAAAGCGCATCAAACAGAATTTGATGAGCCCTAATCGGATGAAGGTCAATGAAAAATGCATTAATTCAAACTGAAATAATAGAGGTCATGAGGATTAGAATTGAAATGATGATGCCTGCATATTTTGACTCGATCGATTTCCCATTAATTTTTCGTTCTCTAGTCACCGCCATATTCGGATGAACCTGAATCATCAAAAACACTTCTATATTACGGAACCAGGTAATTGTTCCATTATTCTTATAGGAGGGGGTCATATCATCATACCCTCTATTACTGAATTATCTGTTGGTCGGTTTTCGAGTTGCTCCTGACATTGTGTGTAGACAGTAAACTCTTATAGGAAGGGGTTAACGACGGCCTGCCAGACCATCGAAGAAGTAATAGAACTTCTAAGCGTGCGAAACACTTCGATAGCATATCAAAGCCTAAAACACTGCTAATGCCATCACAGAATAAGCAGATTCAGAGAAGAGCGCAGCTTACAACATATATAACACGCTCCTCTTCCGGCCTCTTCAGCATCTCACAACCGACCAGGCCCAACAACAACTACCATTATGATCGCTTGCATACCAAGAACGACCCACCAGAATTTCCTTCAGCAAATGCAAAGTTATTCAAATTTTACTGCTTCATAACATTCAGGTTCGACAAAAAGCTCATCAAGCTTGACCGAAGCAAAGATGAATTCATCATAAATTCAACTGATCGTAAGGAAACTTATGAATAGAAGAAAAGCTAGAGAAAGCTTCCACGAAGCATGAAATTTCATAATAATGATGTCGTTTTCCTCATCCAGTTTACCTCAAGTACTGATCTCAAATTACTCGCCTGCGCTCTATAGTTCAGGTCACTTGTTTACGAGATCTTTCGGTGCAAAATTATGTACAGACGAACGTTCTCACGAATAATGCTTAGTTCCGGAAGTCTGAGAGTGAATTATTTCGTATCCAGCTCACATATTGGGCCATTCAAATCAACTACTCCTTAACTCTAATCAACTTCGTTTGCTCTGTAACTAGCGGTAAAAACCAGTATGACGGCTGTTAGTTTGTTAGACTTAACGTAGTTTGAAAATTATTGGAGAACGTGAACTTACAAATGAGTGGTTACTAAGCACTGAACTTAACAAAGTGGTATTGATGGTGTTTCTACTGGCTGCTGGGTGGAATGATCTAAGGTTTCAAAGGCTCCTTCTAAAGAAAAGGATGAAGTGACGTTCGACTTGAGTAATTTACCATTACAGTTGCCACCGTTCTTGCATGGTTGCGTTCATGAATTTCCCCACTCACTTTTTAGTTGATTGAAGGAAAGAGGAGCATGCACGTACATTCAGAAGCACTGACTGAACATTGTTGAAGATTTCGACACGAAGCCTGACTCATGGCTGCCGGACCGAAATTCAGAAGGTTTTTTTCGAAGCTACATGCTCTCCACAGAAGAAAAAATTGAACATGAGTCAGAGACAGCAACCTTTCTTGTGCATATTACTGAGTTTCAAACAGTGATGCTCATTCTAGCTTGCTGATCTCATCGTAGGACTCACGCTAATGTGCATTACATGACATAACATAAATGCTCTAGTCGTTGTATTGCTTTGCCATTCCTATTCAAAACATAAATGCTCTAGTCGTTGTATTGCTTTGCCATTCCTATTCAACGCTAAATGACATGCTAAATGTCTTTCATAATCCCATAAAAGTTTTTTCTCACTCAAATTTGTCTCACTAACAATAAGACTAGAACCTATACTGTAATTGAATTCACTCAAAATTATCGGCACAAAACTGCAGCAAAACAAGTTATATGTGCGTTATGTGTGACGTTCCTCAGTTATGTGAATGTTCCTCAAAACAAGCTATGTGCATGATCTTCGCATGGAATGTTCCTCAATTCATGGTTACTCATTTCAGCTACACTTTGCTCAATCGCTAACGGTGTCTTGCATTAGTAACTTTTCAAAATGCCACCTCACATCGATATTTCACTTGAACCTATACTACATTTGAGTTAACTCAAATCTATCGGCACGAAACTTCAACAATTGCCGCAACGACAATCCTAAACTCGACAAATCCTGACAACTCGTTGATCCTCTCAGTCGATTTCGGTGTAATGTGGATAACACGTGGAAAAATATTTAATACAGCTGTCGCGCCACGCACCACCGATACTTTCAAATTTAGCCAAATCTCAGCAAAGCTATAAGCTTACGTCCAAGCAAGAGCTTCAAACGTGAGCCTGTCCCTAACACGTGACGTCGAATTGCACCCAGGTAGTTTGTGCGGGATTCTCTATGCATCTTGCGATCCTGTCTCAATCGTGGAACGCCACTAAATTACGCCTAGTATTATTTACCCTCATTATGCCTGGCGCGACAGCATCAAAAACACGGAAATGAACAAAATGATGAAGTCACGAAAACACAATATAATTGCGTAAACAATAAAAGCAACAGAACAATCAAACAAATATTCACATAAACACGGGAATTCAATGGCTACATCCAATCGGGCAATCCAAAACAAAATAACATGAACACATTCGAAAGAATATCTTAAAACGAATATCAATTTGGCTCAACTCAGAATACTCAGTTTGATTTCAAGTCAATCTATTGATAAGTGAACCTTGATTCAGGCCATGTCCCTTTCTACACAAGGTATGAGAGCAATCCGAGGAATGCTACCTGCCTTTCTATTCCTCAAGTTCTCATCTGGGTGGTCGAATTATAAACAATGAGAAAATTTGGTAATATTACCCCAAAACTACTATTTCCAAAACACCTTATTGGGAACATGCATATCAGCTCATTCCAAGCCTGAGAAGACCTTGTGCTAGCGATAAAGAAAAAATTCTAGCCTCTATGCACAGATCAAACTGCAGTTATCCAGTTCAAACCTGGCCCAGGATATAAGCCCTCGAAAGTGGTCGATTATAAAGAACAGAGACGACGACTTCAAAATTTGATGGTGTTTAAATATCTCTCCGTTACCAAATTGAAGAACCCATAACGCTTCACATCCCGTTTGAATGAATTTCTCAAAGTTATCAAGTACCTTATTAGCATCTATAACAGGCAATAACTGCACTGGCAAGGGACATAAGGAATCATCATAGAATTGTATGAATGCCATCATGACACTAGCTAATAGATAAGCTTCGGCGAGTAACCACAAACACCTGAGACTTCGAGTCACCAGTCAGCGACTCGACTCTACAGGATGAGTGGTCCAGGCGAACTTTCCAGACCTACCGCTAACTTCATAAGGCGATTCATACTCTACGTTAGTGAAACTCAATTTTAGAGGGATACTTTTCTTCATTTGATATGCCAGCACAGCCATTATCAACACCTGATAAAAGCTCTCCCAGAAACTAACTAACACATTACTTTCAATACGATAACTTTAGACCATTCGAGTAGATTGTATGAGGTTATCGAGTATCTCAGTGGCACAAGTGATGAATGATAACCACACTGGCAAGGGACATAAGGAATCATCATAGAATTGTATGAATGCCATCATGACACTAGCTAATAGATAAGCTTCGGCGAGTAACCACAAACACCTGAGACTTCGAGTCACCAGTCAGCGACTCGACTTTACAGGATGAGTGGTCCAGGCAAACTTTCCAGACCTACCGCTAACTTCATAAGGCGATTCATACCCTACGTTAGTGAAACTCAATTTTAGAGGGATACTTTTCTTCATTTGATATGCCAGCACAGCCATTATCAACACCTGATAAAAGCTCTCCCAGAAACTAACTAATACATTACTTTCAAAACGATAACTTTAGACCATTCGAGTGGATTGTATGAGGTTATCGAGTATCTCAGTGGCACAAGTGATGAATGATAACCACACTGGCAAGGGACATAAGGAATCATCATAGAATTGTATGAATGCCATCATGACACTAGCTAATAGATAAGCTTCGGCGAGTAACCACAAACACCTGAGACTTCGAGTCACCAGTCAGCGACTCGACTCTACAGGATGAGTGGTCCAGGCGAACTTTCCAGACCTACCGCTAACTTCATAAGGCGATTCATACCCTACGTTAGTGAAACTCAATTTTAGAGGGATACTTTTCTTCATTTGATATGCCAGCACAGCCATTATCAACACCTGATAAAAGCTCTCCCAGAAACTAACTAATACATTACTTTCAAAACGATAACTTTAGACCATTCGAGTGGATTGTATGAGGTTATCGAGTATCTCAGTGGCACGAGTGATGAATGATAACCACACTGGCAAGGGACATAAGGAATCATCATAGAATTGTATGAATGCCATCATGACACTAGCTAATAGATAAGCTTCGGCGAGTAACCACAAACACCTGAGACTTCGAGTCACCAGTCAGCGACTCGACTCTACAGGATGAGTGGTCCAGGCGAACTTTCCAGACCTACCGCTAACTTCATAAGGCGATTCATACCCTACGTTAGTGAAACTCAATTTTAGAGGGATACTTTTCTTGTTATTATATGCCAGTGCAGTTATTATCAATACTAGTCAGAGTTCCTTTTGCAACAAACTGATTATTCTCTCATGTGGTACCTCTATCTCTGTGTAGCGATGAGTTCCAGTTGCTTGTTTCTCATCCAGGGCTTTACTAATTTACTGTGTCAGATTGTGAATGTAACTAAACATCCTCTAAATCGCATGCTAATGTGCCTCACGGTCATGATAACTAACACTCCATTGAGTCAAGTCAAAGGCTAGTAAATTCATGTTTACGTCAATTGGAACCTACGTAAGAAGTTGAAAGCCAGCTTTAAGTCGAAGTCGGTCAATCTCAAACTTTTAATGCGAAGTCAAATTTTAAGCTAAGTCAAGCTACTGTCAAGCTAAGTCAAATTAATTCTGTGCTAAGCTAAGTCGACTATCAGCAAATGTGCTAGTCTTGTACCTATGGTAGAGTCCAACACATAATAAAGTCCACATTGGAGGGGATGAGGAAGTGCACAAAATGAATAAAACATTTTCAATTAGGTGGGATGGGCCAGTCCAAGTCCCTACCTCTGGCTCCAGAGTTAAGCGGGTCGTCACGTGCCGCATCCCTCCTTCGCCCTACCACATCCCATAAAAAGAGTTCACAATCTTGACAGCAATGATTAACATACAAAACGAATAAATAAATACATTTGTGGTATTAACAAAATTATACGAAATTATGTATATACATTATAATACACTTACAATATCATACATCATAATTAATAAATTAAATGAGTATTAAAAATTTCATCCTAAACGGTAGCAAATATTTGTGGATCCCCTCGTAAATTGGTTGATAACGCTAGACTATCGCCCGCTAAACTTCTCAGCCCATGACAATACAGTGGCAGTTACAATAATAACAATACAATAATAGGGCATATGGTATTAACAACTGAATTAAAAATCACTAAAAAATCCCCCCAGTTAAAATGTACATACATCAATAATATGTTCACAAACGTATTTCAACTAACAATGATAACATTGAGCAATACATCACTATATCTACACCACTGTATTGTTACCTACATTTGCAACCACTCAACTACATATACAGATATTCACAATATTATTCAGACATTCTCACTATCAGATTAACAGTTATAATTGCAATCACAATGCAAACAATTATAATTACAATTCATAATATTCACAAATGAATGAAAGAAAAAAATAATAAAACATGCAAAAAAGTGGTCACCGACCACGACTTAATTTTATTCTTGGTCCCTAATTTCTAATAGAAATAAAAATAAATAATAAAGTGTGAGGAGTTGTTCAACTCCAGATTGTTTATTCATGTTCTATTGAAAAGATAATAAAATTCAAACTTCTAACCCTGCGCTTCCACGCGCTATCGTGTCATACTTGTCGCTTATTGTTATCTGATTCTTTTGAATTTGATATTTGGAATTTGGATATTGTTGCTGACTTGATGCGAAGTGTTGCGCATTGATGATCTTTCTTGTTGTGGCCAACATCTTGACTGTCGGACGTCATCACCCGGAACCATCGAAAGCCCGAGGTATAGTTGAAAGCATCGTTAGCATCGTCTAGTCCAGCTAGAACTGGATGACGGTTTAATACTGACAAGATATATCACTTTCAAGCATATGTCGTATTGCTACAGTACCAAAAATATAATACCAACATCTCTATCAATATTATGTGTGTTATCACGCAATTCTGTTATAGACTAAATCAACACATCTAATAGAGAGTATTCACACTCACTGAGTATATGATAAATTCATATCATATCAAGAGAAGTTAACAAGATTGATTGACAATAAAGTCATTTCAAACCACCAATTAAAAAATCAAATCATCACAAAAATGATCCAATTCCCCACCTTATATCGAATTTACTGTAGTTTGTTGCCAAGGAACGTGACCAATCACTGTGAAGTTCGCTACCAAGGACCACTAGCGTATTCTGTCCGCTCGCTCGCTCGCTCATCTTTATGTGCACATCTGAAACAACATTAAATGACTAATTCGCAGTATTCATCATATGCAGTTCACATTTAGATTTTTATTGATAACACATTTATCATTAATAAATTATTCGCAGACTTTATCAACGTTCTAAACTAATATAGCAATGGTGATAAGATATCACCTACACTGCAAATATTATCGTATTTAAAAAATTACACCCGGACGATCTTTTCTACGTCCATCTTTAACGAAACTTGTCCCCTCATTATATCTTCTCTTAACCTATGCAATCATCGACCAACGGAACACTATGATATCAATAAAGTTGAAAAATTAGGTGCATATTTCTGCCCAAAATATCTCTGTCGCAATGATGAATTATACCATAAAAAGCAAGAATGGAATAAAACCATGAATTCGACAGAAGTGAACAATGGCTGAATGAAAGTATAAGCAAGGCAGTCACTTTGATATGATCTGTGATGATCAACTGGTATGGTACCATTGACAGATCGATGAAATTAATAGAGCGCAATTTATGATCAGAACGAGACGATCAACAAAGCATGTGCATATTATTATGCCATACTATTAGCGAGTGAATTCTCAAAACCTAGCGATTTGAATGACTGCATGAAATTTCACAATCTTTTGATTGCGTCGAACGGAGTTTAGGAGTCGAAGTTGAAAAAAAAGTGTGAACTGGATCAAAACTAGGTGTACTCTACTAGGGAAGATAATGCTGGGCATGGATTGGGTCGAAACCCTTAGATTATCAACGGAAAATGAAATTCTGTCGAAAATGGAAAATGGAATTCGTAAATTAAATGAGTATCAAATATAAGTCGTCATGTAATGTTTGTAACTGAATTAAAAGTAATTCAGGCACTCATGGTGGAGGTAGATGAACGAAAAATCGATGGACAAGTGGGGTGCTGATTACCTTATCAGTCGAAATAACATTGCAATGACTAGTAAGAAAGAAAGTAGAATGGTGGTATAGGAGAGAGTAGAGATGCAGATTGTTCATGATCTCGAGTGTCATGCATCAGATGCGAGCGTGCGTAGGTGTACACGTGCGTGTTTAAAGCATTGTAAGTATGGAACATCATTTGACGTTTTTTGATAGAGTGCATCCAGTAGCCCGTTGCGAAATTCCAATGTACTGATTGTGAGTAAAGATCACCGTAAAAAGTTTCGATCTCTGATCAGCTATTGTATCATTCATTGAAACTGTTTCATCAAAAGAAAGTTCAGATTCGGAACTTCTGCTTTTGCTGGAAACTAGAGCATAAGGTTTCTCAGGAACGATAGCTGATTGTTTCTGTAAAAAGCTCTTCATTGATATCATAATCAGCCTGAATCAAGAAGAGATGCACGTAAAAGGCGACCTGATACAATTGAAATGTTCAATATCTTTAATTTCTATGCAATCGAATCGCTGTGATGAGCAAATCGCTTTCTAGCAATAAAACTGCTGAATGAATAATATAAAGTATCCGTGCATGCATACATCGAAACGATCGACAACATCCGAATAGAATACCGCAGAATATGATTTCTAAGATGTGAATAAAAAGTATAAGAACACCGTATGGGGGCAAATATGATCCCATGCATTATTTCGATGCTTGATTAGGGCTGTGTTGAAATTACTTCAGTAATTTCCGCAATTCGTCATTATCACCGTCTAATTAAAATCTGTATCACAGCACATCAAACAAACTGACATAAAAATATCAAACTCTTCTGTGATTTTTCTTTCAAAGTGGACCACATTCGATTTCACAAATGCATAGTAGTGTGTACAATTGATCTATAGAGATGCAATGTATATAAATGAGCGCCTCTGCGCTAATTGAGATGGCTTTAGGAAAATATCTATATCTCCTCAAATAAGCGATATCTCTCGGTAAAATATGTATTTTTCTGAATGCAAAGAAATTTCTATGTTACTGGACAAAGCTGAGAGTACGGTAAGCTCCAAGATGGCAACCCCTATAGAAATGCGAAAATAGCCATATCTCCTCATTATTGCGTGGTACAATATTTGTTATTCTGAAACCAGAGGAATCGAATGGCGTGAAGAATTTCATACGTTATCGGGCAAACCTGAGAGTACAGTTACCTTGAAGATGGTACACCCTATTGCGCTATAGTAATGTATGCATTGATCTATAGTGATATTGAATGAGCGCCTCTGCGCTATTTGAGATGGCTTTAAAAAAATAACTACATTTCCTCATGTAAGCGAAATTGCCCAGCGAAATATATGATATTCTGAATGCAGGGGTTCTGAGGAATCGAATGGTTAGAGAATTTGATATGTTACTGAGCATACCTGAGAATACCGGTAGCTTGAATGTATGAACTCTTGTGGTGCTATAGCGCCACTGCGCTGGTTGAGATAGCTATATATCTCCTCATGTAGGAAGAACTGCTGGATAAAATTTATATGCAGTAGCTCCGGGGTTACATGACTACGGTAACTAGCCACGCCCACGGTTAAGGCAATCAACGGGAGCAGTACCTCCTTGGATAAATGACTACGGTAACTAGCCCCGCCTACAGCTAATGCAGTTAATAGGAGCAATACTCCAGGGTTAAATGACTACGGTAACTAGCCCCGCCCACAGTTAATGCAGCCAACAGGAGGGTTTATTTAACCCCGGGGTTAAATGAATACTTTCTGACGCAGTACATTCAGAAGCCTACTGCGAAATTCCGTTATATTGAGAATACATTGACGTAAAATATTAATATCAACGATTTTCTAAAGCCATCTCACATAGCTGAGTGGCTCATTCAATACATTGTGTCTATTCTGCTGTCCAGCATGGATTCATTTCAGTTGGTATTAGTATGCACATTAGGACAATACTCTTCAGCTTCGAGTACAAATTAGCAATTCTTGACTGTATTTTATTCTTCACCTCAGGTAAATTGATTACATCCGTAATATGAATCCAAACTCTACCCAGCTGTTGTTTAGTGTTTATTATTGGTTTATTTCTCGTTGCATGGATCACAATTAGCTGCAAGCATGCTTTTTTACTCACGATCAGACTGAGTTAATTTCAGTTGAAATACTTCTCATTGTTCGAGAAAACAGTTGTACAATATGCAAAGGTAGCTGTGGCAGAATGTCTTCATGCATGCGATGGCTGAGGCGTGTTCTATGTGTGTTAGACCACACCCTCTTTTTCCTTACAGCTTACTGCACCATTACCCGCGTTTTCGCTCTATATCTGTATGGACTGCGTAACTAAGATGGTTTGACTAGCTGTTTTGCCAGTTAAGCCAACTTAGTGGCTGCGTTGAACATGTTTTTTGCTGCTGATCGGTTTTCATTTTGAGCGTTTAACACACAAAAAGTTATGGATGTTTGTTTCAATATTCGCTATTTTTGCGCCTATGCAGAGCTTAAAGTCGAATGATATTTGATGAAAAGATTGTGACTTGCAGTGTGAGCAGTAAAATAAACTTGAAGAATGGGTGAAGAAATCAGTGATGCTGATTGTGAACTCGCTTTGAAATCGTTTGCTGAGCTCACAGGAACAGATGAAGCGTGTGCACATTTCTTTTTACAAGACGTCAACTGGCAACTACAGGTTATTTTTGATTAGACGGTGTTTTGCTTGATTTCTTAATTCATTAATTGTTCTTCATTTATCGCGATGATAAAGTGTTAACAAAAGAGTGATAATGATTACAGGCAGCGTTAGATAACTTTTTCGAATGCTCGTCAATTGAACATCCAACGAAAAAAGAAGAAGATGATGCGCAACCACAAGAACAACGAAAAGAGCAAGTTCCGAAGGCGTTGCCGACACCGAATATGGATTCGTTCACGGTGATGTCGTGGAATGTGGACGGATTGGACAAGAAGAGTCTGAAAACGCGTTTCACAGCTGCTTGCTACATTATTTCAACGTAATATTTCATTCGTTTATTTTTAACAATTACAAGTCAGTTTCTTGCTTTGTTCAGCTTAAACAATTGTTCGTTTTAGATAATACCGAATTTTTACAGAATCTCACCCGAAGTAGTATTTCTGCAAGAATTATCACCTGAGCTCGTACCGCAGTTGCGGAGTAATCTTGGTGGTGAGTATAGCATCTTATTATCAACCCCATCACAGCTCTACTTCACCGGTGTTTTACTGAAGCCTAACGTCGATTATATATCACATAAATGTTTCCCATTCGCAAGCAGTGGAATGGGTCGAGCCATGGAAGTAGTTGAGGTCCGCTTTTCATTGTAATTCAGTTTCGGTTATGAAACCCCTTTGCTAAGGTGAATTGTTAAATTCTTTCATTGATTTGCAATCAAATTTCATGTGCATTTGCAAACTGCACGAGTAATTTTGTGATGTAGATGGACTGACGTTTCGTCGAATAGACCTTCGTATTTTTTGCTTCAGTGATGTTGTCCTCATTGTTTATTGTATTCTCATCGTTATTATATTGCGTGTTGGTAATAGGAAGTATAAATTAAAGCAAATTAAAGGCAAAAATCGGTGATATGAAAGTGCATCTGTTGAACACCCATCTGGAGAGTATGAAGGAACATAGTGACATTCGAAAGGCACAGCTCCAAGAGTGTTTCGATTTAGTGAAGGAATGGAATGACGGTCGGTCGTTGATTGTGTTCGGTGGTGACTTGAATATACGCGATAATGAGGCGGGTTATCAGAATCGTTCTTTGATAATGTGATTGCTGATAAAGACGGTTAATTGCGGTCCTTAGACGTGCACAAAAATGCTGCAAAAACGAGTGTTACAATCCACTGAATTTCATTTTTATCATCACGAAAATCACTGCTCACTAACATTATTCATCATTCGTTTTCGTGGAACTGGTATAAGATATTGAATGCTAGTGTAAGATATGAGTTTAAGACATTGACTGGTATAAGGTATTGAATGTTTAGGTTGGTACGTTACCGGATGGTTTTCAAGATGCATGGGTTGCGGCTGGTTCACAGCACAAATGGCGTTTCACGTGGGATTCAAGCGCTAACGATAATGTAGAGGCTGGGGGAGCGCGATGTCGTTTCGATAGACTCTACTTTCATGGGTAATACTTGTTACGGTTTTATTTCATTGTTCCGATTGATTGTCTTTTTTTCTCAGAAATCATCATCACATAATGAATGATTCAGTGGTGGTGTTTTCTCATCGGTTGATTTCTCGTTGCACGGAAAGGATCGAATTCGTCGAGTGCTCTGCTTCCCCAGTGATCACTGGGCTGTGCTTGCTAAATTCCACATCTAGAAAGGTATTGCTCGAAGTTTGTATTTCATTATTCTTATTATTTCTCTTAACAGTCTTTAGATGTTCGTTCAGAATTCTTTTGAATTATCTTCAAATTATCATCTGTAGCAGGTGTGTTCAGATCGACGTGTTCAATATTCTTCCGTTGAACTTGCAATATATCGATATGTCATATACAGCTGCAATTGTGTGAATTATTTTTTAAGGTTTCGGCTTAATTGGTTAGAGTGTAAATATGGGAACATTGAACAGCATTTATCGGACGAATTCTTTGATGATATTGTTGATGCGTTAATCAACAACATCTGTTATGTATTAACGCTCGCTACCTTCGAGCATTGTACACATTATCGTAATTGTTGTTTTTTCAAACGTTTTTGAAGTTTTGTGAATGTAATCCGTAAACAATGATATAAGTTCAAATTCAAATTTTTGCAGTTTACTGTTAATTGAACTGAATTCTGATCGAATGCCTCTGTTTTATAAAGAAGACTTTGTTATTTTATCATTTTTACTTCGTTTCTGTTGAAAGTTTAGCGTTTTACTTTTATTATCATTTGCTGCAATTGATGATCTGCACGAATATTCGATTAAGTGTTACGTTATTGTCTTGCCCGTCACTGTGTTCCAGTCTCCGAATATCCGATTTCTGAGCAAATTATGAACCACAATTAAACATGAATTGACGCTCGCCGCATTGTTCAAACAAGCTATATATTGGCAGTTTTGATCGTTTATAATATTCTTCCTATTGTTATTACTTCTCATATAAATATATACTGTTTTAATACTACCTCTTTATTTGCTGAAGTTTCACGGAATCTCTGTTCCATTCCATAAAAAGCTTTAGCATTTTGATCGTCATAAATTTTTTGTACTTATTTTACTCATCATCATGGCTAGACGTATGTGCTTTATTGTGGAATCGGATCGTGTTTCAATAATCTCTCTATTGTTTTGAACACGGTGATACGTCGTGAATTTCATCACGTGATTTTGTCAACGATTTATATTTTTATTGTCTTTTTTAATCACCTTATTCATCTCGGTAATATTCTCATTCTATCGGGTCAACCTAACAACATTATTTTTATTCAAAATGATTTACTGAATTTCTTAATTTTCTATTGATTTTCTTCACTTCTTTACTTTATCAGATCTTATCGACTGGTGATTTTTTCTAACGTTGGTGATTATTCATATTGAATGTTCGCCCTGTAAATGAGTTTTATTGAATAAAATTGTCCAACTGGTTACAATAAGTGACAGATGAAACATATGAAAGTAAATACAGATTCAAACAAATCCGTCAAAATGAAGAACTCTCTGAAATCTAAAATCGCCCAAAAATTGGCTTTTACCTAACAATAAAACATTTAAGAAACATTCCATATTTACATATAAAGTGATGTAGTATAATGAATAACTGATTAATTGCACTTGTATACATATGATATGATAACTTCATGCACGAGATCTTTCGATATTCATACGTATCATAATGATAAAACAATAATAAGTTGAGCGGAAGTAAGGTTTTGTGTACGTGAAAGTGCGCGGATCATTGCGGTTCAATGAAGGAGTTCATCAACGGCTAAGTTAAGCCCATTCAAAGAAGTTGCACCTCGCATTCTTATCAGTCGCGAATCCCATTGGACGTGCACACGCATAGAATCTGAAAACGATTTTTGCACTGCAATGGAACGGATAAGATTGAATAATTCAAAATACAAGGAAATTTCTTGTAACGGAATACGTGTTGAGTTCACACCTTCGATTGAAGTTCGGCCCAGCTTTTTTGACTGTCCGTTCAGCTGCTGGTTCACCGTGTCCAGTGCATTTTGGGACATTTTTCTTACTCATAATCTTCTCAAATGCATTCTTCGTTCCTCCTTTCAGCGCATTACCAACGCTAATTTGTCTTTCGTCAACAATAGTTTCCAGTTTTTTCGTAAGCAGTCCATTACTCATTCCTGACATTACACCATTCCTCTCAGTTTTCGTCTCCGTTAACCTCTGCTTTTTGTTGCCATTAGAAGATGAACGTTCATTTTGACTACTGCCACTAGAAGAAGTGGACGATTCCTGAAAGTGGACACAAATTCAGAAAATTCGTCGAAAAATCATGCAAAAAGCATGAAAGACATAAAGGAGACAAGCAAAAGCTTTTTGTCTCTACCATTTTTAATGATCTGATCGATGAGAAAATCAATGAACAATCTCCGAGCGCGAGATGATGCTGAAAAGATGTAGTACAATAAAAGAATTATCTTCTAGATACTTGAATGAGAAACCGTTTTTGTAAAGAAATTTGTGATCGCACGTTGTGACGCTACACTTTTTCGTTTCTTAGCTCTCAATTCATCTCTGGTTGCGGTTGTTGAAGGTTGAGCTGCACAAAGGAATGATCTAATTGATGTTTGAGTACCACGAAACTCGGGCATTAACTTCGAGCACAGTGATGGTAATTGTTGGGCACTGACAAATCGCCATTTAGAGCTGTTGATCACAGCGATCACTGGACAGTGATCAGAACCCATCTGATCCGTTAAATGATCACAATCCGAGAAGAATTCACGATTGAGCAATTCCGAATTGGCGATTATGTAGTCGATTCGGGTGCCATAATTGGTCGCTCTCGCATTCGTCTTAAACACACCTTCTGGATTCGTTACTACCGTTACGTTATAATCGCAAATTGTTATCATTATTATTCAGTCACATTCGGCAATTCACAAATTAATTTCAGTCTAATGTAAGGACACAAGAGAAGATGATCGCAAAATCCAAATGAAACAATTTCGATCCATTTCAGAGATCCATTTTCGAAAGTTGTTCTCGCGAGATGAAAACTTAAAATATGTTATCAAGTCGAGTGAAGTAGTGATTCAAATCCACGGTTATGAATGGCGAAAATGAAGGAATGCATCGTGAACTCGAAAAACCTGTGTATTCCATACAGTATACGCGTACGATTGATTAGGATGAAAGTTTCGAAAACAATCAACGAAACCGTAATTCGCCAGAAAATCGCTCATCCAAACTCGATGTGGCTGTTCTTCGAAATCATTTATTTTTTCCGCTTCACAATGATCAATTGCCTTATGAGCAATGTTCACATCACCAATAATGATAACGTGATAACCACTCGATCTATACTCTTGCACTCGAGCACTCAAAAGTTGATGAAATCTTAAAACTTATAATCCATTTTTATCGGATACTGAATATTCATCGTGATTAATCAATGATTAATCAAGTCGAGACAGTCGGATCTATTGGGGTTTCAATGAACACTGTAATCTGTTACACTGTTAAGATATGCCAATTTCAACAATCATCTGTATCAAACATATTCATGCGAAAAAACACAAGTGATCACGTGAAAACCTCAGTTTGAATTTGAAACGCTCCGCATTGTCCGGATTATAACGAGGACAATAGACATTTATGATTGCCAATTTCTCTAGTCGATCTTGAAGTTCCACACATGAATCTGAATTATTTCAATTCATCATACATTTTGATTTCAGGATATTCACATACATTTTGCTTACTTTGATCGCTCGTAAGCAACATACAGGCAAGAGGGAGAAGGCGTTTTTGTGGAGAAAATTCCAATAGAATCAATGAAGTTGGTGCATTTTCGACAGAGAAATTTGATGAAATCATTTCAGAACGTTCAGGAAGTTGTATGTTCAAGATTAACAAGAATCATGCAACTGGATTTAAGTGTGAAAATTTCCTTTGTTAGGATGTTCTGACTGAAGGAATTCATTACTTTGACTTGTACATGGCTTATCACCGTCCCCGGTTGGTGAATCAACTTCAGCGATATGAAACTCAACGATAACAGCACGACCTTCGTTATCAACTTCGATATCACCCAACGGTAACTCACAATCCTTCAAAAGCAAACCAATCAGTCTGTTTCGCAGTTCAGTGATCACATTTGATCTGATTTGACTTCTGGTCGATCCATCATTAACCAGGCTCAAATTGATTCAGTGATCAAAATGTTCTAACACCTGCGAATTCTATGAATTTCTGGTCATTTGTGGTGGAAAGGAACTCAAATCTGATCGTTATTTCATGGAGATTTGATGCGAACATGATACACTCAGCAAGTTGTATCAGTTGATTCAGGAGATTTCATACGAACCAAGTGATTATGTAAAATTGGCCATTATTTATATGGTGAATTTTCGAATTTGAGATAAAACTAAATTGAAACAATCAAGCGCTAAAGCATACACGTTGTGCAAGGTGATCAACTGCATCAAATGGTTTACATTCATCTTTGCAGTATGTGGCAACACCTGAGTAGCCTAAAATCTGGTGACATTGATCGACATTTAGGTAAATGCAGACATGTCAAAATAATACACGTAACAGAGTCACTGAAGAAATTCGAAAACTTTCCACAGTTAAAAATTGTCAATAGAGTTCGTTTGGAATAATGATATGATCATCAACAACGAATTCGCTGAATGAATAATCACCTTTTTTAGCAGACTGACAGAACGAGAAGTATGAATTGAATCCGTTAACATTTGCAATATCAGTCGTGAGCATATCGCGGCTGATTTTTGTTTCTTGTAAACAAATGATATCAGCATTCAGTTCGTCGAGAATTTTCGGAATTCCATCGGATAGTGAACGAATACCGTTGATATTCCATGTTATTAAACGCATACCTCACATTGAAACAGAGCAGTTTTAGTGGAGAATCGAATGAGTCAATTGAATTGGTTTCGAATTAGAATATTTCACAAGATCACGACTTTTGTTTGATGTGAACGCATCACTCACCGTTCACGATGAAGTGATTCAAGTGGAGATTTTGACTTGCAATTGAATGTTGATAAGCTATTGTGATCTTTTAGCTTTAGCGATCGTTTTCTGACATTCTATCTATTTTCAATCATATCGATGATGTATTGTTGAGTCAAAACAATACTGAACTTGATAATCGCATGGAATCGTGATTTTGACCATTTTCAATACAATGGTCCCTAACTTGAATTGTGATAAATTATTGTGATGGAAATGGGTATATGGACAAATAATGCAATTTCAATGGTAACTCATTTAGAATATGGTCTCATGCTTGTCCCAAATCCATGTGTCAAATGCAGTTGACTTATTAATTCTCATGATGAGCAACATGATAGTAAAATGAGCACACATGCTTACAACTGAAAAAACACTGAATGTTTGCTATATTCAGAGAGAGTCCATTCATCCTGCACTATTCCAACTGTAACATTCTACTTTTCTACGATTATACTGAAGCTGAAAAATTATCTCCAATCCTTCCTTATATTTCAGTAGTGAGCAGTGAACATATCACACGACGCCAGTTGAATTTGTTTTATAAAACTGATTGAACAAATGTGATGGTTTCTTGATATTTATTCGCAATAATATATACTAGATGAAAAAGTTAATCAAATAAGAAATCGAACGGAATGAGATGTTAATCATAGTTGTTGGTTTTTAGAGAAGACAATCAACTAATATCATACTCGAATTTAGGCACAAAATATTGTAACAAGACGGCTAGTGTAACAAAATTACGCTGTGCTATCACTACAGGCACAGTCGCAATTAATACTTATAAAATGATCCGGAAAACAGGTGTATTTACTCATAATCAAATTATGCGGTCGAGTTGGACGTCTCGTGAATCAAACAATACCGGCTGGAAAATCTCGAATATTGCTTATACAACGAATTCTTCCAGTGCTAGGTCACAATAAGACTTTGCTGAGCAGAATCCTTTTCATTTCATCGAACACCTTCAGAATGAATTACTTTCAACTCTGAAGCCATAAAGCGTAAATTGTTTTGCAGTGGCCATGAAAGGTTCATTGTTACATTAAAAACTCCAAAAGGTCCAATCAACAACCTTCCTGTCAGCTTCACCAAATCAACGCTGCTCCAGCCGAGAGAAGATACTGTTTAAAAACAACAACAGAAATCACACTTGAATTCGGTATTATGATTACTGTTATCGTCTACAGTATAAAAGCATTCTCGTTCATTTCGAAAATTCGTTGAAATGATTACTGAGATATGTGCATCACAACAAACCAATCGAATCAAAAGCATTTACAAACGACAATGGTCAGGTGCTGATACTGACGTGATCAGTGATAACAGAATAGCAACAGTAAAGATAATACACCACAACACTTCGTTGACATCATCAGTATTCTACGATCAAATTTAATGTTGTATTGTATGAAGAGTGGTATTCACTTCATTTATAAATAAACGCTGAAAGAAAAAAGAAACATTTCAACTAATTCAACGAATCATCTTGTTACTCCAATCCAACACATCTAAATTAAGTCATTGTGTCAGGAGAAGAAAGCATCCGTCAATACCATGAGACATCTCACAATCATCAAGAAGACAGATTGTGAACAGATAAACGAATGATATAACAGAAGGACACTTACTAATACGAAAGAAGAAGACTGAGAATTAAAAGTAACAAGTTCGGTTCACCGAATTTAGCTGATTACACAACGAATGAAATGTTATTAATGGATTTAAATTAGATCATGAAATGTAACAATTTCCATTTCTTAATCATCAGTCCATACCAATGGTCCTCATGAAGAGAAAATTACCCATTTTTGGATAATTTGGGCATGTCAGGCAATAATGGAGGAGTTGGGAAAATTATTATCTCGTTCAGTTATTATAGATGGAACAATACTGTGATGGTTGAAATTTTTTAAAACCATCACAATGGCGTTCATTTCACTTCCTGTTTCCAACTGTGTTTTGCTCGAGACTGGAGATAACCACCAAAGCTATAGATGCCCTAGTGGGATGGGGTAATACAGTGGGACGAAGCAGGTAATGACGACCTATAAAACAATCGAAGGGGATAATGGAGCATCCAATCGTGGGGACCACTGGTTTAAACAATGAGCAGGAGAAAAGAAAAAAAGAGGTATTCAATGAAGAACACACGAAGAAATTACAAAACAATCATGCTCAGCACTGTCACAGCAATTACGAATTGCACAAAACAACTGCAAGATATTCATCAACATAAAACATTTTCATTCAACAAATATCCATCAGTTGAAAAAACCGCAACAATAATCGAACATTATCTAGGTGAAAATGTGAATTGAATCAAAGAATATCGACAAAATTGAGATGAAGAAATTACGCTCAAATTATTCGGCTCAAATACTGTGCTGATTGACGAGCTATACGCAATCAATAACCATAATAATATCAATAACGACTTTCACAGTGACAACAATCAAGACAATCACTGAAATAATCATAGCACAAACGAATTTCATCAAAAAAAATATGAGTCCAATAAACGAGCCAAATCAGTCAGTCCTTTTACTCCACGAATCAACATATCGATAATAAAATTAGCTATCCGTAAATTTTGCCCATTCCTAAATTTCCGCAATCCAAAACAACCACTCAAAATCACCATTCCAAATCACACATAATACATTTATTATGAATCTTTATTGTATCATACGAAAACAACACCAATAACAACAACAACAAAATAACAACAAAAACCATAAGTGTGATACAGACGTACAGAAAGAATAAGAAAACCATTCCCCGCATTATACTATACAAACATTCATTTATATGTGAGTAACAATTATTAATGAACTGATCCATCCTCTTGTGTGAAATTGATTCTCGTCAATTCAATTCAATAAAATATGCAGTCAAATCAATCGATCTTATTGCTCAGAACAGCTACAGTTCAGACAAACTTTCGAATCCATTAATGGAATCGCCAACGTTTCATAGTGATAACAACTGTCAATGATAAACACTAAATTAAGACTGGATTGCCGACGAACACAACGATACGATCTAAACAATACAACGAAGAGCGAATGAGGAGATGATGCCCGAAAGAACCGAAAATCCATGACAAAAAAAACGACGAAAGATATCAAGAGAGTATTCGAATCACACAACCGACTAAACAATACGTAAGTAGGAGAGTGTTCACAGTGCATAACCAAAACAAACATCTACCGATCATATTGCATCGTACCACAACAAATAGAGCTCAATGATCTCATTATGTCATTTGCCCTGACCTTAAAACCCAAACAACCATCGGATCGAAGTAAAAAAATTTTTGCCGTTTATCTGAAATGCACCCGAATCCCTCTCACTGCCCGTGCACCGAGACGATACGCAGCATATGCAGTCACGCCGAAGAAGAGGCCTTTCACTGCATAACGCATCACTCGTGATGATAACGACGGTTGAGGAACACTGAAAGGAACATTTATCTTTCAAAGCAAAAAGAAAAATTCCATTCGAATTCTTTTATCACAAACAATCGAAAATTATTTATCTCAAATCATTCTATTTCTATGATTTGAGCATATTTCTGATGAAATAACTCCAACGACAATACGAACCGACTAACTCAATGAACTCATACGACCGAACCGATTTCATTTAACGACAACAAATTTCAGATTGCAAATTAACCAACAAACAAACGAACGAACCTTAATAAATCTCCCACGTCAACTGTTTTATTCCAATTAGCAATAATGCCTGGAACATGTCCCATACCAACAACGGCTACTAATGAGATCGGTTGCCATGCAGCTGAAATTTTTTTCACCTTACTGTTAATTGTGAGCAAAAAAACATTCATCCGTACAGGTTAACAAATTTCACATCATGCATATCAACTGACAACATCAAAGTTTACGAAAATCTTGAAACATCAACATAATCCAATTAACCTAACAGATCATCGATTATACTCAATCTCAGATCACTGAACGAAAGATCATATCATCAGCTCATGTTTCCAGAACTCTTTCAGCAAATCCTCATCTGCTGAATATGGATAGCAGTGCCACGCTAAAGGGTTACAAAAGACTTGGGTTAACAGAAAAAAATTTCAGCGAGAGTCACGGCTAACTGACACAGAATCATTTGCATCTTTAGATGAACTTTTGCTGTAATTGTTAGTTGTGAGCACAAAAAAGTAAAGTACAAGAACTGACTAAATTAATCACTAAATTAATCAGAAAAACTCAAAAATCCCAACCATCAGTCTTCGACCATGCTACGCGTTTGTCAAATGTTGAGCGTCGTAGCACTGTATGCAGCGTATCTGTCATATACAGATCACGCTCGTCGACGAATATCTTCGAAAGCATCGGGAATTCACCAGCCATTTCTTTCAGTAACTCTTCCAGTAAATCCGACTTTTTGCACCGTTCTATCTCCTCTTGTCTAGAAACATCGTATTCATCGCATAACAACAGTCCAATAGATCAATTAACAACATGTTCACAGTTTGCTGGAGAGGAGTTTGCATTGTGTTAATTGTTTTGTATTACCCTAATGTTCACTGATCTTCAGCTGAATCGTATTGATTACTTTAGTTAACTGATCAATCTCGTTCATTACTAATGAAAAGTAGTCAACGAGTGAAATGATGAAAGTTGTGATTTACTGTTTTAAAAATACTGAAATATTAAAAAAAGAAAAACTAACGTAATAGAAGATTCATGCGACAGTATGATATGATAGAATAATTTCAACTTCTGAAAGAACGACAGTGAACCAAGAGCGCGTTGTAATGTTACATGAATTGGGCGATCACCGAGAATCAGTTTACATAGCTTAACGTCCATAGCTGCACTGAAATTTGCTATGATAAGAATGCAAATTTGAAATTTATCAACCGAACAATTTATCGAAGACGTATGAATTTCGCCATTCCATCAGTCCACTGGCAGAAAAATAAAATGTACACGGAACAAGTCAAATGTTCTATGCATGCTTATGATTTAGCTAGAAAAAGGAACGGTACACATAAAAGAGCAAATGAAATGGGAACAAACCGATGTGCGGCACGGAATTCACCACCTGGAGCCATACCCAACTCCTTCGTGAAGTGTGCAGACATCGAAAGTAACAGCACGTGAAGGATGCCTTGCACGAAACCACTCTGAAATCGCAATAGCAATGATGAGAACTTGTAAAGGATTGACTTTAAACGATTCAAAAACTCTTTTCTTTTTTCGGTATAATCACATAACAGATGAAATGTTCCCGGAATTTCACTTCGACAAAGAACCGAAAGAGGAGCGACCTGTTTAATGGTCGTACAAATTTTCTCCATATTCAGATTTTTCGCTTCATGTAGAAGTGTTTGTTCGTCCATTGAAAGAATGGAGATCCTCGATGGGCACAACTCCACCATAACCATATCTGGTTGCGTATTTGCAATTGTTGTGAGCACATCTTGTTGA
Organism: Anisakis pegreffii; assembly: GCA_035041965.1. NCBI lineage: Eukaryota > Metazoa > Nematoda > Chromadorea > Rhabditida > Anisakidae > Anisakis > Anisakis pegreffii. The sequence continues at coordinate 127,925 of JAPYMA010000131.1, read as the reverse complement.
CTGTCGGGCGAGAAATGCGCCGTTCCTATCAAATACACCTGAAAAAAGAGCGAAATTAGGCATTCGATGAATGCGAAGTGTCTCAAAATAATTCAGCTCCTCCCGAAATTTCATTTTTTATTGCAACAATCGAATGATACTTCAGCTGAAACCAACCGAAATTCTAATTGAAAGAAGTGAGCAGAAATGAAAACCTTCGCATCCTTCAACGCTTTACGATACTCCGCTTCGTCATCACCGGTCGGTATCAGGGTTGCTTCGAAGGGATAATTCAAAACGGTGACCGTTTCTTTCGGGAGATGTGGGTTGGATGGGCGGTTACGATCGAACACGAAACCACCATAAACACGAGTTTGTTCCACTTTTTTTGCCGACACCTTCCCGTCGTCTTTGTCCTCATCGAGTTTCTCATCGGCGCCGTTCTCATCCGGCTGAGCATCTTCTTCAGAATCACCTTCAGGTACATGCTCTTCAAAATTTGATGTGGAATCCGCAACCGACATTACTGACTGTTCGGCCATTTCACTCAACGTTCCTTAAATGAAAGCGATTTTGAAACGAAATCCTTTTCAGAAACCTAAACAGGTTCTTCATATAACCTCAAGAATTACTTTTTGTTGAATGGATTTTATCATGATTCAATTACGAAAAAAAACTATTCCTATTGGCTCTGATATCTCCCACATATCACCACTTCATTGCATTCACTCAACCCATTCTCAGATTCAACTGTCATAAAAAGAGATCAGATACAGAAAATTTGAAACTTCTGGTGAAAGGGGCAATCCGAAGTTCATTTTGGTGAATACAATATCAAATCAAACTGATTGTGAATCCACAACAACAAACCACCTCTACGAGACGCACTAAGACTTTTCATCCGAAAGATATCCTCTTCGGTCAGATCGCTCCCGTCTAAATCCAATTTGACGTGATGTTCTGGGTCAGGATGATGCGACGGGCTACCAGGCTCATCGTGTTTGAGTGCGGATTTTAAAGGCGAGCCACGATTTGACGTCGACGATGAATTCTTTTCACTTGCGGCAACTCCGTTTTGATCCTCGGTGACTTCCTCCGCATTTTCCACCAAATGGATATCGTTGCCTTGGGCTGAACCATTATTGAAACTGTTATCCGAAGACATCCTTTTTGTCTTAATTAAGTGCTGCTGCTGTGGCCGCTAAAATATTTACCTAAAAACCATTCTCGTCATAACATAGCAAGAAATTTTGATTCATTCAACTATTTACACAAATACGATAACTTCAGCGAACTGAACCTTTCAAAAACACCCTAAACGCACTTTCATGCCGCTCTGCAAACGGGAAATTCATTCCTTCGTTCGTTAGTTACAACAAAGAATTTGAAGTGAAGCAATCAATAGATACGATTACTTACGGTTTTTATTAACCGTTGAGTGCGAGTTTGATTAATCAGTATGACTCAAATAAACGCAATAGAATCATGAGTGTTTATTTTGATGAATACTCGATAATTCTTTATTCCATTTCAAAACATCTAGTCGATTTAATGATCAATAGCAGCAATAATAACAACAAATTGGTGTATTATTACATTATACTACGTGATATGACTACCTCGATAACACTATATCACAACGCCATATAAATATGATCACTCTGCAAAATCGGAAATGCTTCAAATATGTTCTTGCTTATGGCTTCGACAAATTAACTGTATCCAATCTATTTTAGAGATAAACGATTTAGAGCTGATATTACCAATATTAAGATTTCCCACTAAAGACCATCCACCTCAAAAAATGCCCTCATAAAGGGTTAGTTCAGTGTCTGATAAGACCAACTCTCGCGAATACGACGGAACGAATACTGAATGACAACTTGATATTTGTTAGATTGAATAATTTCCTGTTGAACGAAAGTCCACTTCTCATCTCAGTAATCCTCCATTTTTCAAAAATTCATCCCAAATTTCAGCAACAATTGAACACTCATAACGATGAAAAAATGTACTGATCCAAAGAATTTTCTAGCACAAAACCTCCCAGGCTACAACTGAAATGAACACTTTCAAAGATTTCAATTTAAACGATTATCGCTTTGTTGAGCCTTTTTGAAATGAGATGGACAGATACAAATAAACCCATCGTCATATAATCATGCTTGCAAAACAACTCATAACTGGATATGAGATCGATCGCAATTTGTGCAAAATGAGCAAATGACAACAAAATCAGCTGTGATATTACAGAACCAAAAAAATTATTGAAGACTGATTACAATTTACTGATTCCAAGTAAATTATGAAAACTGATTACAATACGTATCATGAATGGTATCGCGTAATTTACAGTCCATGAATACATCCATAAAAGTTACCATTCAGACGCAATAGCATCACCAACAACGAATACAAACACGTTGTAAATGATTGCAATAAATTTTTGCCATATACTGCTGTACACCACCGATAATAAACCTACTATTCACCCAACTCTATTCGAGAAGATACATAAACTATGATATGAAAACTTCGTAGAAATTGAGTATATACAATATGTATATGTATGAAATAGAATATGATCTCTCGCATCCTAATGATCAGTATGCGTCAAATTGAATTCGACGTTTCAATTAGGAATTATTTGGCAATACGACATTTAAAATACTCGTACGCAGTGGTTCCCAACGTAGAAGTTGTATAAAACAACTTCGGATACCAAAAATTTCATCAATTAGAGTAAATATTACGTCTATTCTCCATGCACGACTGAGTTTGTTTTAGATCAAGATCAATGAAGTTAAAGCGACCAAACGTCGAATGCACATTACGATTCTCACTGAAAACGAATATCTTCTCATCGAAATTAAAAATTCAGTTCTATTTCTCACGTTTTCCATCCTAGTTCTACTTCATTTTGAAGCAGATGGACTACAAAGAACTCTAGGTTTTAAGTTCAGATGAACTGTACCCTCTTCGGAACCACCGATTTATCATTCCTCTACAGCGACAACTAATCATTTACATCATAGAATGCAAATAACATCCAGTATCAATGAGAAATTTTTTATGGTCTTATAAACCATGTATGCATACGATACTATAATCTACACTCATCACCCAAGAAGGAAACATGTGGAAGACAAGACGAATAATAAAGGATGGCTTGAGATAACTATATGAATGCGTGAATGTATTCAATGATCAAAAGTTAATGGCGAATAAAGCTCATCAAACAAAGTTTCAAAGAATCGCACTGTTATTCATTAATATAAACAGTAATTTGGTTGAGTACAGATCAGAACACATCGAATTGAAATTTCAACAAACAAGAAATGCAAACGAAAAAACCATGAGCATTATCTAACATTATTTTGAAAAGAAAAATTCCGAAAACAATATGAACTCTAAACCTAATTTTAAAAAAATTATAATCAATTTTAAGATTGCATCCCAAAAAAGGAATTTTCAAACAATTACATACACCTCGAATCAGATCTATAATATGAATTTTATGCGCATATATTATAAGGATTTTGAAAAGTTTAAAAAAGAATATTTCTTTCAGAGAGTATCGTAAGCATTAGAAAAAACACCGTTGTGTCCATATCCACATATACAAATACGTATACATACATGATGATGAACAAATACAATTTGCTAAGATGTAATAAAAGAGACAACAACAATCAAACAACGCTCACATTATTATTCTCTAACGAGAGGACATATTTGAATAACTCATAAACAGACCAACTCAATGCCGTGGACGGTACTTGAAAAATTACTCGGGCTTGAATGCCTCTGAAGAAACCCAACGGTCCTCTCAAATAATAAATATTTCGTAGCGCATCCACAATGCCACTGAAATTTTCTCGATGACTGCATGGGACGTAAACAACAAGAAGATTGCGTACGGCTTAATTTATGTAAATCCACGAATGCCCACTCAACCAACAAGGTAACTGTTATAATCAATTCAATCAATAGTTCGAATCACCTTTACAAACAAATTTCAACAAACTCACTGCTAACAATTGAAAATTTCTATCATCAACTCGTAAATTCGTCAGATATAAATACTCAAATTGTTTATTTCTTATTCAACCACTAATGAGTTGGCGTGAATCTCATGCCAACAATAGCAACAACAGTTTTTATTCGATGGAACGATTTCAGTTGAATTATAGAATCAGACTCTCGATACACGAAACAATAGGTGAAATAACTTTTGATGCAAAGATCAGAACTAGAAAGGAATCGTTGAAAATGCTAACCTATATGAAGTGGTAGTGATATCAGGTGAAGTGCTTTTAAGCAATACGCGATATCCTCCATTCACCTCAGGTGTTTGCTGCGTGTTCAAAACGGTTTTCACACAGTCCAAAGGAGTGGTTAGTGCAGCCGCCAAACCTCCGGCGACACCTAAATTTCGTTAATTCATAACATCACATCGTAAATAAACAATCAGCAAAAACTAGTTATCGTTGAAGGACCTTTTCCTTCCACATCAAATAATAACAATATTACCAAATAATTACCAAGATGTTTGCTTCATATCACATACAGTAATAATAAATAAAATATGTCAATTGAGTCATAATCACAGTAATAGATATGAAAAATTCTTTGTGAGAACTGAACAAATGATTCGAACATTCGAAGGGGTATATTCATATGATAACATGCATAAGATTACCTCCAGCCACAAGATGTGAGCCAGGACTGTATTTACGTTCTCGATTGAATAAATCTTCCATAAATTCATAGGTGATGAAATGAAGGCACTGATAAGGAATGTTCATGATTAATTGTGTGTTGTAGGACCGATAGAATGCCGCGATACCTTCTCGTTTGAATATACATTTTGCACATTGCAAACTATTACCATACGGGCTGTAGATCATTTGCATTCGTTGTTTGACGACCTTAAATGACAACTCACATAATTATCTACATTCTCTTCAAGAGCATTTTTCATCTAATTCTAAATATAAATCTAAATCATGTTCATTGGATTATCATCAGCGTTTAACAGTACATCAATTAACCACTGTTTTCTATCATACTACAAAACATCTCCAAAATGAAACGGAACAAAAAGCTTAAAACAAATTGAACCTCAGCTGGATTCATAATAGCATCATGAACGACAGTTGCAAGCGCGCCAGATATCGCATATGAAAATCCATTGAAGCCACCATTGGTTCGATCCGTTAGGAATAGTTTTGACCTGAAATTTGACCAATTCCATAAACTTTTTCGTTGCCCATTCGATCGATTACGTCGATACACAATCAGTGAACGACTTATTCACAAAAAAAGACTGATACTGAAACGCAAAAAACTACTAACTTTTCGTAAACTGTATAATAGGCAGCATGGGCAGGCGCTGAACCAAGAGCCATGGCGTTGATACCTCGTAAGGGTCGTAGCCAACCTTCATGCTTAACAATCGATACGAGGCCATGCATAGCACTTGGACATTTCGTTTCCGGACAAGGACAGAGACTCTGTAGACGTGTTTTGATGGAATCGAACGGAAACATAGCACAATGCTCCGTAAGACCGGCCAATGAGCCGGCGGCTAAATGTACCCATACACGATGAGACTGTAGCGTCTCGTGACCTTCATCCATATCGATGCTTTCAATACAGAAATTTACTGATCTACGCACATTATCTGCAAAACACTCGTCACTTCCTGGTATCATAGTAGCGCCAAAGTACTCTTACACATCAAAGATCGAAGTCCTCAATCAAACAAGCAGGTAACGTATGAACATTTGAAATGAAACAATGCTTCGCCCGAAATTTACGAAACTGATTTGTCAGAAAAAATTTCAAGTGGAAATGATACGAAAACGAAAATATGATAATTAGCTTCGGATGTAGGCTCAGCGTTCAACTTGTGAACGGACGCAGCAGATTAACAATCGTAGATATCCTACAAAATTTACCTGTACCTGAAAACAAACCCTACTAATCCGACGTTGAGTTCGAAGTTGATTGAATAGAGCAAATAATGGAAGTTACGCCAAACGGCAATGTTGACGCTCTACCAATTCGTTGCTGAGTCAATTCCAAAACTGTAAGATGTCTCGCTATCATGGTAGTCGGATGAGTCTTTAATTATTTGTTGATGAAAAATTGGATTTTTTCATTTATGCGTTCGACGATTCATTCGAGAAGACGTATATCTATGGAAATAACAACATGAGTGGCTCATGAAAGTCAAAAACAGAAGACAACGGCAATGCAACTGAAGTGACTGGAATTGATTGAAGTATAATTAAAACATTCGATATAATGACGAGAAGTGATTCAGTAACAAATGCACTGTTGACTAAAAATGCTAGATGTAGTTGAATTTTCAAAACGGATATCACTTAGCAACTGGCGAATTCAATCCAGCGGCGTGACTTCTCCATATGGTCAGATTCGGGCGATTTTATAATATCGAAAGAGTATGGAGCCAATTAGAAGAGTTTACGTCTTTTGCACCCTGGTTATATACACAATACAGAGAAGCCCATGCCTTCCCCTTCCAAGTATTTAGAGGTAATAAAAGTCATCTGATCGTTATGCATCCGGATCAGGAGAAGCCCTCGTCGTCTTTCCAGGTGACAAAGGACTAATCAGAAATGTCTGGTTCTTATGGACCTGGGTTAGGTACGCAATATGGAGAAGCTCGTGCCCTCCATCGAGGTGCAATCTTGAGGGTAGCGCTGGTTTGGAGATGGTACTCCTGATAGTTCTGAATTAATTATAGATTGATCGTTACAGGTACAACGTAATGGAATGAGCGGCAGTTTAATGGTTCATGTATATGAGATACCTTTAGAAAATCAGTGATTCCTCTGAAAGCAAGGAAAATCGCCCGACAACATATTCACTTTTCAGAATCTGCAGGATTGAATGATTTGAAGAAGTCATCATGTTCCAGAGCTAACTTGAGGGTAGCGCTGGTACAATACGTAATGTTGTCAATTGATAATGCTCAGTTTCGTGATCGATGTTCCTCAGTTTCAATAGATTTATGATGCATCGATTTAGAGTTACGTTTAGACGATGAGCGGTTGGTTTGTCGATGGTTCTATGCGATCGACAAAATGTTCGTCATTGTTGCGATTGTTTAATGGATTGTTGTTGGTATTCGGCTGGATTTAACTATGCAGATTATCTATGGTAACAGACACTCGTTATTGGATGATTGTGGAGTGCTTGATGCGCCGAATGCTATGGATCTACTCGGTTACATTAATCGTTTATTATTGATAACGAACGATTACTGATTCACTACAGTTGGTTTTTCCAAACAACTACTCTGAACGATCGTTGGATAAGTGTTCATCGATCAATCGGATTATATTTTCGGGCTCATTCTGAGTCCGTCTCCCTAGAAATCATTGGGCAGTATAGGAGAGTAGCCCAAAACCCTCTGGGCTTGCCAGATCAGTAATCCAAGTTCGAATGTCATGAAGACAGATTCCAAACGCTATTATTGTTAGCATGCAGGTAATAACATTTTAGAATCTGGAAACAAAGTATAAACATCACAAGAAAAAAATTCAGATATAATATCTACAGTTAAATTTTCCATAACGAAATCTTATTTTCAAAGTTGCTTATATTTCTTGTGTCTAAGTTGCTTTCTCTAACTTTCCGAGAATAACTTCAGTTGCTCATATCTGAGATGGAAGGAAACCGAACATATTTCTCAAGAATTTTTTAAAATTCGCAGATGAATTACAATGATTAAAATTGTGTTTTGCGTATAACATAATTCATATATCGAAAATTATTAAAACAGCTGAAGTCGAATCATCAACAAAAGGAACTCTCATCAACATAGCAACAAGAAATGTGAGTCTAGCATACTAAAAAAGATTTAAAAAGTAAAATTCAGTGAAATATGAAATAAGCTCTGCGAAGTGTTACAGCTTTGATTGTCGAATCATTCATTCGCGTTCTCAGATTTGTACAAAGAAAGGAAAATGGCAGGAAATCTCGTTCACTTCTGACGCTTGTCGGTGGGACGGATCGCTTCAATCGATCTGAAACAATGTTTCCATATTTACAGCTCCTTGCTTTGTTTCTTCATATATGTGTGCATTTCAAAGATTACTGTACGGTTCACGTTATTAGTTCTTTCACAACTTACGAAATTTTGTGAATGCATCATTAATTTTATTCTGTTTGACAATGAGATGTCATGTTCATTCCCATTCTGACATAAATCAATTGCCATCGATGAGATGGACTCAGTGTCATCATTATTTCTTCTCTTCGCATCGAACAGCCTCGGAGATAAATTCACTGCCAGTATCGCAATGAATCACTGCCATTTTCATCAAGATCGTATACTCCATATAATTCCTTCCCTTCTGAATAAACGATCCCTTTCAAAATGAACAATCCTTTTGCTATTTAATTCAAATTTGCAGTTTCACTGTCTTTTTTTGAAAAGAAAATATTCCCAGAAGCGAGAACTAATACCGCTTCCGTCGAATTTTGTGATATATCCTGGCGAAGTGGCATTATTTGGAAGCACATTTCATGAATAGATGCGAAATTGATGGGTCGTGATAAGTGGAAGATAAAGTGATAATGATGGCACCGAATTTCTTGCTCACTGTTTTGTAAAAAATAAAAGTCGAAGTAACGCTATCATACAATGAATCATCCTCCCATAGCCACTTTGATGGTGAACAGCAAATATTTTTACTTATGAATGAGCTGAGAATGATCAATGCATTGAGTAATTTATCAGAGTCATACAAAATGCCCTGTTTCATCAATTCTTGAAATGCTCAGATTTTCAGGACCTTAATCCCGGTATCGGGAATCGAAAGCCGGGATCCCGAGCAAACCCTAGACTTGATTGACAGGATATATAAGCATCCAATTTGATATCGGTTGTGAAAGTTTGTTAGGAGGAGAGCAGTCCCGGTAAGCTGAGGAAATTATTTGTGCGATATGCGCAAAGTGTGGTAATTAAAGAATTCAATACACTGCTTCGATGCAACCGCTCAACTGTATGAGGTACATACAGAGAGGTCCATCTCAAATACGGTGTTCCTGATATTCATAACGTTGTGCATCCATAGGTCGCTATAGATATTATACAATGAGCACCAATGCAATCGTCCAGCAACATAAGATAAGTTCAAAAATTGGGATTTTAGTCAATAGATCATCGAATTTTTTCATTTCAGATAACACAGGTAATTTCAAGTGAATTCTGATTTCTTTGGAATTTTTTTGCGTTCAACGAGAATCTGCAGAGTGCAATTTCAGCTTCACACTTCCTCGTAATTTATTACGATCATTACAGATGTACCCTTCATAGTTTCTTCAAATTCTAAGATTATTTTCTAGATTCTTGATGGATTTTTGATTTGTCGATCTCATTATATGGAAATAGCTTCGAGACAAAAATTTCGAATTCAGAATACAGAATAATTGAAATGCGATTTATGGATTGCATGCAAAGATATTGGATTTATGACACTTATCAACACTTAATAGCATACTTGAAATGGGAGCGATATTATCCTTGTTTTTGTATGCATCCTCCCAACGTAATCACTTGCATTCACTCGGCTCGAGCTTATCCCATACGAGTGGGTGAATATCTTACTTACTTCACACCTCTTGATGTTTTTGCATGCAGAAAGCCGCGGAACTTCATGCAGCTCATTTCCTTGTAATGTCAAACTATTTTACTGAAAGGTTGTGCCACTTTCGAAATCTTACAGTTTAGGAATCTTACGCTGGCACCTTGTTTTGTTTCACTTCCTCTGTTTTCATAAGCGAAAATGCTTTGACCAATCGTCGATTCGTTTTGATCTGCGAATTTGAAAAATGTGATTTCAGTTTGCAAACGCTAATGAATAAGGATGAACCTGAACCTTATTAACTGATGATAAATCATCAGTTATACGGTTCAATTAAGCTTCATTTGTATTTCTGAAGCATGTCGAATGTAGAAATGTTTAGCAATCAATACCGATTTCAAAAGTTTCATCTCTTGGTGAATTGACGATGTTAGCGGTACTTGAAGGACTGGAACTACAAACTCAGTCAAATTTTCACATTTGCTAGTTTATGATTATGCTATGCATTCATGAACATGGTTCGTCAATTGCATCTTCTCGTAAAATAGTTCATTTCCGTTGGTTCCGTTTTTGTATTTCGAAGGAACTTGAACTTTGGGGAGACATAATTCGTAACAAATGCATTATTTTAATGCAAATAACGCTATTATGCTGAAGATTTCAACAACCTCCTAACGCATTTCTAACATAGTCAAAAAAATGCCACCAACACATTTCCACCGTAGTCAGCAAAGCAAACACCAGAGCATTACTCTAATGAGATCGTTTAGCATCACAGATTTATTGTTATTAAGCAGATCATTTACAACATGTGTTCGCCCACTCCTAAAATATGCCTTTCCCCTCTGATTACCCTCTGATCCATGCATTAATATTATTGAAAATATTTAAAGAAGATATGCAGGTTTAATCTTCAACGGATATAATGGAATTATCCGTGATGTGCCCAAATAGCAGGAAGGATTAGCATTATTAGGATCAGGAAGTTTAGAACTGCGAGAATTTTAAACCAATTTTCGTATGGCCTACAACATCATTCAACGTCAGGAAGATCTCCGAATGAAAGAATTCTTCGAATATTCCTCAATCCGCCAAACTGATTCCCTTAAACTCGCTGTCAAACGTTGTAAATTAAACCTTGCAATGTTCTCTCTCCCGAACAGCCATCAGAGCCTGGAATCTACTCCCAGAGCATATTTCTTCCCTCAAATCGCTTAAAATATTTAAATGCAGACTTCGATCTGTTCCATACGATGAAGTCGGATTTATATCCCTGATAAAATCTCGCTGAAGATTTGACAAGAGTAGGTGGAGAAATGTATATAATTTGGTATTCTTTTTGATTTTATGTTTTTTTTTCTACTTTTCTATTTCTTTTCATTTTTAAAATCCATTCACTCCCTCCAACGATATTTTAAGCATTTTGTTCACTATATTGCTGTCATTTCTACAGAACTTTGTTAAATACATTATCATGCGAATAAATGTTATTATAACCTCGAAGTGATCTCTGTGTACAGATACGTACTCGGCTATGAAATTTTGTGATCCAATTAATTCGCGACTATATTCACTGCAGCATTCCTCAGTTCTGAATGCGGAATCGTCATATTCGCCCAAATGCACTGTTGGCGTGTTTTTAATTAGTTTTATTCTTTCTTCTTAACCGATCTAAATTCACAGCGAACTGCGGTTTTCATAAAGATCTGTTCAGAAGCATAACTTCATCTCTCATCATTTTGATTCGTAGGCACATTCTCGTAGTTTGCAAACGACTCAATGTATAATGTCTATGAGTCGATGAAATCTGGCGAAATTGAGTTTAAATCGAGTTGGAATATTCATTTTTGAAGGGTGCTAGTGAAATTGATGAACGTGATCTTTGTTAAGCTTACTATCACTCAGTTATTCTTACTCACTGAGACTGATATGACTAAGCTGGAGGTGAAAACACCAAACAATATCAGTCAACACATAGCATAAATGATCAAATAATGCATCATTCAGCAAAGCTTCTTTGTGAAACAATTGCTAATATATCTTGAAGCTCGTCATTCGCAATGAAACGCTCGTCATTCTCATGAATGTTTCATTGCACAAGAAGCCTGATAATCGCGATGTTTTTATCATTGTCGCCACCAAAAGCCATTCAAATGAATCTCTTCTTTACACACAAAAACATTCAAATCCTCACAAATACTTTCATTATGCAGAATCGCACTCATTATTTTGACAATATGACGCGAACAAATTTCAAATATCAGAAGAACGGAGTATTTAATCACACACCTTCGTTGCCGCTGTTATTACTTACAATTTTGCATTTCATCTTCGCACACCCCACAACTTGCTCATGCATCCTCACTCCGAGCGAAATGGACATAAGATAATCATTGTTCGTTCATAAGATTTAGAATATCTTCTGAAATATTCACATTCATTCCTTAAATCAGGTGACTGATTGGATGAATAACACCATCATTATTTGGTGGGCATCGACGACGTTGCATGACGAGCTGCCTCATCAATGTGATCAATTCTGTGGGGTTCAAGAGATCTCATTAATTCCACAAATTTTTCACGCAGATTGGGCATATTTACTCGACGTGGCATTCAATGAACTACTCAGCAAACCTGGAAGCTGCTTACTGGCTGCAATGCGAAAGTATTCTGAGAGAATGATTTTGGATGATTGAAAGAGTAATCTTCATTTTCTCTCATAGCATTGATTGAGAGTCGAATTTCGACGTCGCAAAAAGAGTTTGAGGCGATATGCATTCTTTTCGTGTCAATAGTCACTGAATTGGTCTCAACGAGACTGAGTGTCAAGTAGCCAGTTCAAAATTGATCAATCTTCGCAGTTCCCTATCGATAACACAACAAATTTATCAAATACTTTTCTTTGCAAGGCTCGAAGTTGTAGATTATCATGAATGCAGAATATTCGCATACTTTTATCGTCCTCACATATTCATCAGTCAATCATTGAGTGGACGAAATCCTTCATCCTTTTAATGAAAATAGCACAAAAAGGTTTTTGCACCAATCAAAATGACGATGCGTCTAATTCACGCATTATTTTTTTATTTTTTTTCGGCATGTCACGCATTATTTATCGACCTCGTCGAATCACATCGATTTTATTTGGCGCAGTTCAGTAGTAAAATATTTGTGGAAATATTTTTAAATTGCCTTGAAAATACAACCACCATCATAAGTAAGATGAGGACGATAACGAATGATATTCAATAACTATCAACCTCATCGGTTTTATTCACAAGCTTGCCCAGGTCATGGATTATATCTTGATGAGTTATGCATCGTCTGAACGATCCTCGCGATCAGTCTAGTAATCATAGATCACCTTTTAACAAAATTGATTTTACAATTTTCAGCAGCACCGATCTATTGATTTTACTGTTCATTCCGATTTTGAGTCATCCTCAATCGGAATTTATAGTTCATGTGCACAGTGCATTCTGATGGTTGTGCAAACTTGAATAATTTATATCTCATATAATATTCCACTTTCTGTGGGAAATTACAGATTCTTAAGGGAGGAATTCGATTGTAATTCGTTCGAATCTGTTCGAACTTAATACTTCTGCAAAGAAAGCTTCCTTTCAGTTCCATTCTCATATTTATATGTGTCTGCTATCCGTTATTAAACTATTGACAACTAAATGGTGGGATGCATTTGGAGCAGGAAATTATAGCTTATTTCCCTAGTGGAGAACAAATATTATGTTTTGCTCCTCCGCTCCCAATAATGCATTTGCAAAAGATCAATTTGCATCGAGTTGTTCACAAATTCAGCATTAAGAATAGAATTTTTTTTCATCGAAATATCTTTTGATGAAGTTAAAATAGATTGTTAGCTGGCTGATGAAAGTGTGCTAAATCAATGCTTATTAATGTGGATCTTGAGAGAAATTTTCGAGAAGCCTCGACAGTCAAATTGAATTAGGCTCAAGTCTTTTCTTGATTTGAGGTCATTCCCTACAAGATTCACACTTGTTATTCGGATGTTCCGCTACAACCTAAAAGTTGAAAGTCAATTGCCTCATGCATATTCATGAGTTGACGACGCAAACACATCGTATATTGCTTATAAATGCTTACTTGCGATTATGTTAATGCTTAACGTGATGAGTAATATAATTAACACATGCAGTGCTATTGACCATCATCATTGGAACACATACATATCAGGAGCTCTTTTATAGATCAGCTTTCATTCAAACTCTGCGTGCAAATGTTACCAATCCTTCTGTCGACAGTTCTTTTCGTGAGTTTTTGCTAACATTTTCTCCATTTTTTCGCGGTTCCAGTAAAAATTCTTGAAAAAATCCGACCGTTATGATATGTATTTGTGGCCATGATGCGATGATAGTCATGGCATCGATACAAAGTAAATTTTCAGTTCATCACAACTTTCATCGACAATATAAGATTGCCTTCTTCATATTATTTTATTCATTTTAGTTTCAAAATTCCAACTGTTGATGAACTCTGATGTGAGCACATCAAGTTGACAGTTTTTCTGAATATGATCTGATCAAAATTATGTTCTTTGCTCAAACTATCATAACATTAAGGTGTCAGCGTCGAACGTAAACGGACGTTTGGTAGACCCAAATCTGCTGTATCGCTCTTCGCTGTTTTGTGAACCAAATGAATCGTTTTCATTGTGCAATAAATGCGAACGGCAATGTAACGGCGAGTTAGAGGTAAGTATTTTGCATGTTTTGATGAAAATTCTCTTTTTATTGTTTGTTCCTACTCTATTTCATTCCTCACATCAGCAAATGTATACTCTCACCTCGACTGCTCATATTGCTCATTTCAAGATTTGATTTCATTTGGCTTCTGAACAAAACGCATTAAATTTTCAATCTTTGTGCTATTTATATACGTTATGAAAAAAGTTCTTTCATTTCATTTCACATAAACGTGATGTAACATATGCCGATGTAGGTTCTCAAATCGGAACTGATATTGATATGTCTAGACTTTCACTGACTATCGAAATGTGAGGGCGACTGGTAGTGGTTGTTTGAAATATTTCAGCCAGACTGTGAACCGAAGTGTGGTTTGCCGAGGTGTTATTGCGATGCAGACGAGGGATATGTTCGCGCACCAAATGGCCAATGCATTCCAATGGAAAAATGTCCAGTTGATAATCAAGGTTGATTCCTTTCTGAGTTGATTAATTCACAGAATATATTTCTAGAAAAAAACTCAGCTAGTAAACTATATTTCCATTTCACCACCTGCAACTGCAGAACCATTTTGAGCAAGTATATAAGATTTTTCATACGATAAGTAAATTTCACAAGTTTTGTGCGCCAAGTAATATGAGTTTCAATGCATTGTTTTATTCAAGCAAATCATTTTGTCAAAATACGTATTCTCAATTGATCAAATAATGTAAATTTCTCGTCAACGAATTAAACATATTCCAGGATGTTTTGTGTTCAGTTGTCCACCAGGTCAGTACTGTGAAATGATAAGTTCACCGTTCTGCATGACACCACCATGTGAGACAACACCGCAGTGCGTTCCATTGGGTGGCATGGGACCGAGATTCTAACGGATTTCGAAAATTATTGCTGATGATGAATGGAATGAATTCTGATCGTTGAAGGTGTCTGAAGTAGTTGATTTCGTTACCTAAATTTGTTTTGTGCGAGACGATGTGTGATCACCATGCTTAGTCGGCTCAATTTCACATTAACTCAAAAATTTCACTGGCATATTTCAATCGTATTCTGCATTCACGATGAATCAATGTCTCACAAACACTTCCGATGCAACAAAAGCGCAAAAGTTGAAAACTGCGACGTTTGCTGTCGTTTTGACGTTTCGGACGAACCGATCGCATTTTAATTCACGATTAACAATTGTAATATATATCTCCACTTGCAGCTTATTGCATCTGATTTGTATTCGTTCAGGTGGAGATGAACTATTTTCATCCATCGTGTTCAGCTAGTTTCATGATAACAATAATAATGATAATAATAAAATAATAATAATATAATATTAATAGTAGTAATAATTATATTTAAAATGATAATAATGATTGGTATCTCGTGATAAACTCAAAAAGTTGTTGCTCAGCTGATTTTGCTTGCATGTTAAACATGAACAAAACAAAGAAGTATTTGTCGTTAAAACTGTTATATGGATGTATTGAGGAACCAGTGAAATACACAAAAGGATATAATAGCGATTCAAAAAAAAACAACGATAATAATTGAACAACGAAATGAATTTGTTTCTGTAATACAGAGAGATCACAACAACAAGCGACTGCCTTAAATTCTGCTGAGAGACTCTTATTTGATGAATTCCTCGTTGTCTCAGTTTGCTGAAATTCTCCGTCGTACTTCGCCTCAATGCTACTGCTACCACACTTAAAAAAACCATATTCACAGGATGATAACTCACCCACAAAATGTTTTTGATGTTTCAGTCGGATAACATTCGCTAAATCGAAAGAATATTCAAAAGGTGAATGAATGGCTCTGAATCAAAGCATAAAACACTGCAAAACAAGTCGTTAAATCTACGAAATTTTAATCAATCACTGCATTGAATAGCTTCATAAATACACAACCTTATGCAGTCAGCGCATTCATCGAAAACATAACTTCGATATTTTGGATGCAACAAAATTAAGAGATGAATCGAATAATAAGAATAATAATAATAGTAATAATAATAATAATAATAACCCGGACGAATATCAATCATGCTCACAAATTACATTCGAAAAGAAAATTCATATTTTGCTGCGGACACACGCGAAAGAATGACTGAAATATCAAATACATACGAACAAATAAACAAATATATAATTGAATGAATGAATGACTAATAATTACAGAAGACAAATAAATATGCAAAGATTTCACGTAACAAAACAAAAAGCTGAATAATGTTGAGTTCGCGCACTTTGTGCACTATTTTAAGAGACCATTTAAAAGCAAGAGAATTTCAAAACTAACTAACTGATGTAAATAATTATTTTCATTCGACGGAAAACATTTTGTTGATAAGCGAAATACCTCAAAACTACTGGAAATGTATACGGTTCAGCGTCCATCGCGCAAGCATTCATCATTGCTCTAATGATAAAATGCTATCGAAAACTGCTTTTATTAAAAGCAATTATCGTTAGAAGCGTTGCGAGTATACACTCAGAACAATTCATTCCTCGACCCTCGAAAGGCATCGTAATTACTGATGGATAAATTAATTAAACCAGACATCAGAAAGCACTGAAATATTCAACGGATAACTTTCTTGAATCACCATTTCTTCAACAAATACTCTCGCTCATCAAAGTTGAAATGCAGAGACGTGGTCAATTTTCGAAAGCTCAGTCAAACGTCAACTTATTGGGCCATCAATGAGTGGTTCACCAACGACGATTGATACTGCACAAGGAAACTCTATTGCTTGATATCACCAACATTCATTGTGATAAATTTCATGCGAATTTTGCTATTGCTGCAAACCAAACGTATGCCTAACAGAGGAGTGTGTGCATGTATGCAAATCAGCTGTATACACACAACAATTGGTATTCTGCGTTTGAGAATCGTTAAAAAACAACGTTGTAGGAGGAAACGGAAAGTGTTTCTTGCATCGAGGTGATTTCGGATAATTTTGCATCGTGCAAAAGTTCCAACTAATCTTAAGCCAAGCAAACAATCAACTGAAACCAAAAAAAACATTGCTTCGTCATAGTACACAGTTAACAATCGAATCAAAATAACACAATAAAACACGTTTGCACATTGAACGACTCTTAATAAATTGACAAGAAAATCAATCTACTGATATAAGCTGCAAGAAGAAAGGATATTTGCCGAACGAACAACACAAAACGTTGAAAATAACGGCGAATTATTTTTTATGTATAGAGCAGCAGAAGAAGTAAATTTATTATTTACACGAAATTTGTTTGATAAGAATAACGGCTGAACATCGGAATAAACAACAACTAAACAATTAAAAAATATAATGAACAACGATTAAACAAAAACAACAAATAAACTATTTTTGAGAGCCTACAACAAATTTGGAGCCGATCGAATTCAGATGAGAACAATACGAAGTGTGAACTAGCAAGGAATAAGAAACTTTCAAAAAAAAGAGAGAAGAAATTCACGAAACATCTTTTTTTAGGAGCATAAAAAATTTTTGCACTGCAAATATATACCCAAATAAGGATGATACCCAACTCAACCAAACTCAAAATGTTTTTGATTTACACTAAAATTTCATGTTCTTTAACGAATCTCTTTTGTACAGAATTATTAAGAATAAAGAACTCTTCCCTACGAAATTCCCCGAAAACCCGTGTAACCAAACAAAAACCAATCTAATTCTTAAAATTGTTCACCCTATTCGGGTACATCATATCGTTTTCATCAGTGAACAACAACGTTCCATTCGGTCCCAGGCCACGCAGCTGTCTCGGCCCAGTGCCACACATAGAATTTGTGTGATGCACATCGTAGTGAGACGGTTTCATGGAGGCGATATTGAAACGTTCCTCTTCGAATGAATTCGACTTCGAATAGTGCAAATCTGGTGAGCAATCGAAGTCGATGTGCGTGGTGACCGTCGAGTCGGGTGTGTGTTGCTGTGAGGACGACGTGTTCATCAACGGTGCATTGTAGCTGTCATAAGCATCATCTGCCGATGATGCGATTCGCATCTGATCCAGATCCGTTTGCTGATACAAATCTGCGTCCATTATAGCCGTACAGTTGATACCGTAACGACTACGACCACCGTTGTCACAATCAAACAGATCATCATAAGACGGCGACGTTAGGCCTGAAACCGTAATTTTTTTGGAACTGACCTATGGCATAAATACACTACGTGATTGTTTGTTTTTGCATCATCACAAGAGGCGTTTCAATGAATTCAATCTTCTACATTAAAAGAAACAATGCTTTAGTTAGGAATTCGTTACAACTGATCAATGTTTTCGTGATTATCATGTTCAGCGCTATGAACTTGCTGTATCATGTGATGCATGCAAGGGATTGAGATCATCTTTGCGTTGCACTCACCCGAGAAACGCGGATAATACGTGGCCGTATCTGGCAAATCACCGGTATTTGCTTCATCTTTTTGTTTACGATACGAAAATAATGGACCGCCACCATTTGATGTGTTCGCACTGAAAGTTTCTCAGTTTTACAATCGATTCCACACGTTCAATGCACAATCTGGTCAATTGTTGAGGCTCGGGAAATTAAAAGATAGAAACGTTGGAAATAAACGAGAGCGACGTTTTTAAATGAAATGAATGATAAATTTCTTTTCAGAAACGAAAGCGAATATACGAGTAAAAATTTCTTGGCAATGTATAGGAAAGAATACAAAACAAACTTAAACTACGACATTTCATGGAAAATAAAGTGAAAATACAATGCGACACAAAAACGCAGCGTATTAAAATGAAAATGTTTCGCAATTACCAAAAAAAATTACTCACTTTAGTGAACGTCTCAAGAAGACGAAGTAAACAAGTGGCGTATAGAGCGTAAAATACAGAAATGTCGTTAAATCAACGATACTGAAAAGGAAGTAAGTCATCATTTTGAAAACATAGAATACTTCTTGTTTACTTTACTTTCAAATTTTTTTATTTTCTCGAAAGTAAAAATTTCTCGCTTAACTTTACTTTCAGAAAATTTACTTTCAAAATGCAATATTTTATACACAAATTCTTTGGATTCATTCAGTTCTATTAAACTTGATATTACAGGTGTCACTTTTACATTCAAAAAATCGGTCGTTCGGCTGAATGCGACAAAAATGCTTATTAAATAATACGAAAGTTAAACTTTAAGTTAAACCAATCACAAAATTATCCATGATAATCACAAAGAAACAATCGAATGGAATAGAATTATAAAAGGCAATGAGAGCAAAACCGAACCACATTCCATCGAGACAATCCGTAAAAATCAGCGCTGCACCGATCATCTGCGCCGCATTCAAAACCGCCAACATCAAACAATACGCGTAAAAGGAACATTTTGCTGAAAGAAATTCTCAAGTAGGCCAATTCAAATACCATTACAACGCAATCAAATTCTCATCTTGAAACTTTCCTGTTCGACCGGTCATGCAAAATTGTTCGAAGATGTTAAAGGATCATCGATAATACTAACCACAAATGCACAGCGAATTGAAACTTCAGAAAAAAGTACTCAAGGAATGAAAAAATGAAGAGATGAACCTCATTTCACAAATGATAACACACCTGGTAAAGTAACAAAACGTCGAATACACGTGAATGGCAACAGACATGTGAGCGAATAAACCTGAAAATAACGCAGAGATACTCGCTAGGAAAACAACGTTTATAAAACTTCCACTGAAATATTTCATCCAAAAATTACGAGCAACATCAATCGAATGGCCAAATATGTCAGATGAAGTTTTTAATGTCAAAATTACCTCCATATTAATTCCAAAAGTCACATTTGATGCTGTTGAAAATTTCGAGAACAGTAAAAGAATGCGAGAATGAATTCGAAAAAATTCGGAACAAAACAAAAAACTCACAATAACAAAAACACCCGATGAAATCATCCAAAATCCCATACCACCATGCGCGTACAAATTAAATTCAGTGGGATCATCAACAATATAGTGCTGAAACAATTTGAAATTTGATACTTCAGTCGATTGAACTCAAATAACGTCGATGTAATGAAGACAGTTGCGTGATACATTCAGATTGATCAAAAGTATTTGTTTACAATGTGATTATGGATGAAGAAAATAGCAAACGTCAACTGGCATTGAAGCAAACATCAAAACACCACTCACTTCATCATGAATCGCAAATTCAAGAACACTTTGTAGAGCTAAATGCATCAACGATATGAAAACGGTTGCTGTAAGAACATTTCGTATACTCGTTCGACTATCCAAATGGCCTGAAATTTTCGACATCGTCAACCAATTCTTTACTTTTCAAACACCGCGCCGTCCCAACAACCAAATCTGCTCGAAGAACTGCCCATTGAATACAACAAATGTTCAAGTTGCAATGTCATCGTGTTCTAGTTTTCTATGTTGATCAATAAATAAGATTACATTCACATATTTTGGTGAGAATCAGTTGAAAAAAATCCGACAAAATCTTCAAGTCTGAGCTCTAAAATTTACATCACAACAAAGGCGATTAGCATAAGACAGGCGTCCAGCGCACCAATAATCTCTCCAAAAAAAAAAGACAAAACAAACAAAATTAAATCTTACCAAAGAGTAACCCGAATGTTAACACGCATAGTTCGGCTGAGAGCAGAAAGAATTTCAACACGAGCCACAAAACCTACAAAAAATGTCGTTCAGCTTTGAAACTTCACGTTATCCAATCCATCTTATTAATTCATTAAAAAATTTTCTTCGACTTACTTGATGCGAATCAGAGCTGATGAATGGAAATTCTGAAGAGAAACGATCAAACACAAATATTTCGAAGTGCTCATTTCACAAGAAATAACTCGACCAGCACTCACTCACTCACCTTATCAACAATTTCACCGACTTGATTCGTGGCACCAATAGACATTGAAACCATGCAGCGTATTATATTCATTACAGTCGTTGCATACACCTAAACAATCACATTCACAAATTAAAACGCTTGTAAAAATTTAGCGATCGCTCTGTTATGATAATCACTCAAAATGGAATATTCAAAAGCAGAAAGTCGTTCCGATCAACAGGAAAATAGCCATCAAAAAATGAAAGAAACAAAATTAAATGAGCGATCTAACAGCACTCAATAAATGTTGCCGAAAAGTGGTTTATTTGAGATAATGGAACACTATGCTCAATATTAATTGCTTTTGGTATATATTCAAATAATTCCATAGTAAACAATAGTTTTGTTAACCATTAGCATGAAAGTGATTAAGAAATGAGCGATTTATATGTCTTACCAGGATAAAAAATGCCTTGAATATAGGACTTCGAGACTGCCGTAGCTTTTGTCGGACTTGACCGATCTTGATGATGAGAAAAAGAAAGAAGAGAATATTCGGAATAAGAATCGCTAAATCCCAATATCGAACCCTTAAAATAACAACCACCAATTAATGACTCGCATCGTTCGCTTTTTGATGAGAAAAACTTGATTAAACGATGAACATAAATTAATCGAAAGCCTTGAAGTCCCTTTCATCTGGAACTGTAAGAAGAAAACGATCATCACTCAAAATATCGTCAATTCTATCGTTAACTCATCAAATACTTATGCGCTGATGAACCGTTTAATTGATCATTCATGAATATTTTATTTTTCTCTGTTCCATTCGATCTCATCTCTATAGTTCGATAACTGAGGCAATGCAAAACACTCTGTGAATTCGATTCGTATCTCTTGAATAATTAATTATCGTTAGCGGAGAGGTAACATTGCAACATTTATTTATTATTGCTCTGCGCCTACTCATAAATTATGCAAGTATATATGTCGTACGCCACTCGATTGATCCCAAACGCTTCAAAAGATTAACGACATTCTGTTACATGCATACAATGATGATCGTCACACTGATAAGCAGATATACACTCGAAGGATAAACAAAATACGAAATGAAATGAGCATATATGTGGATGAGAAGAGATGTGAGCTAAGGATAATCAAATCTTAAGGATTTTGCAGAGAATATCCAAAAAGGGCAATGACCGAAGAGAATGTGACTGAATCTGGAACTTTTTCAAGCCATAGCATTGCTATATAGTTTTTAGAATTTATATAATTTGGCACACCTTAAATAAAGATATTGCACGCAGATGGCCAACTGCTCAACTCAATGTTGCCAATTTGATTGAAACATTTCTTATCCACAGACTATATGTAGTTACCAGTTTTTTAATTCGGATTCCAAAAAACGAAAAATCTTTGAAGCAATAAAAAGAGATTCAAACACACTGAACTATTGCATTGCCATGGTAGAAAAGACAAAACGTGGCGATTGGACAGAAAAGAAAAATTACCATTGAATGAATGATAATTCAGGATTTAATATGAGGAATACCGGAAAAAATTGTCTTATAACACTCACCTATAATTGCCGATTGTCTGTACGAGTGCTTCTTTACAAAAATTTCGGATCGTTTTATGAGCTGGACTGCCGAAAAATGTCAGCAGCGTTGAACGATTATGATCGTTTAACGATGAAGACGGTGCACTCAGCATATACGACCGTTGATCTAACCAATCAATCGACGGGATTTCCGATAAACTCGCATTACTGATACTTTCCAAGTAGGGTGGAAGCCTGCAAAGTAGACGATAAGTTGAATGGAACGATTTCGTGTGTCTGAAGAGTGGTGCATGTGCTCAGCTTGAAGATTAGATATCGCAGTAAAAACTGCTAAGAACGTTCACATATTCAATTTATTTTCTAAGAATATTCTGAAATTCTGATTCTCATTTTTGAGTCAGGTTATTGTGCGAATGAAAATGAGTATTCCATATGAGACTCGTGTAAAATTTCTGTTGTTTAGTGAAAAAAAAGAAAATGTGTACAATGGGAACATGATTGACTTTCCAATTCGAATGACTCACAAGTGCAGATAGGTATTCATAACTAGCACCTATAAAATCTTCCAATTTGCGGATGTTTTAACGATAAAAAGCAAAAAAATTCACGAAATACAGTATCGTAAATCATCAAAATTTTCTCGCAATTATATGTTTCCCGAAATAAAATCACTCAACAACCCAGTCGTCGCCCCCAATCTGCAGCTGCGTTCAAAATTGAATTCCTCAACTACACTTTGTCATTAACAACTCATTTAATGTTTATATAAAGGTAAGCATGATAATGCATCTTTTTGTTCTTGTAGCACAATATAATACAATATAAAGTAAATATTTTTACATACACATAAACAACTAACTTACAAAAGTGAAATTAACCTATTATTCTTCTAACTCACTTTGTATTCCGACTTATTGATCACCAAGGAATAGGAGATACTCTCAGAAAGATGGTTGGACAAGAAACGAAGAAGCTGTTTGTTTGTGTTACTAATGTTAATATTGTTGTAATAATTTCGATGACGGATAAATGGCTATTAGTAGGTCACCTCGAAGAGTTCAACGATAAACGGATAAAACATTGATCGCACTTTGACGTCGTCCTTTAATGTTTGCCTAACATAATGCACATAGACTCGAAGACAGATTTCGTGTAAATATTCACACAAAACACACAAACAACATCACCCGATAAAGTACTTCGGCAAATACATAACACTCATCAGCAAATATTACACATTTCCTACACGTGTATTACAATATTTATCTAATTATTCATCCGTTCTACTTTTGAAGTGATATCCTTTCATCTAACATCAAACACCACTGAATAACTGATTCATCGAAATATTTCCTGTGAACTCCTTGAAATCAATCGGGTCTTTGCGATGATTGACACGAATTTACGAAAACAATCCCGAAACAAGTTAGAAGCAATACTGTCCCTGTGCTCAAACTCTCAATTCATTTCAACTTCAAATTTTATGCGTTCTTCCATTATACTTCTTTGAACACAACGATACTCATGGCTCTGAGATTATTCATTTACATTCAAAATTACTATTGAGATCATTCTTTCTAAACATTCGAAAATTCAGTGCATTATTCATACAGAGGGAAAAACTCACTGTCAGAAAGCTTTAACTGCAATCAAATGGTAATTTAGAAGCAGCAGAAATTTCATCTAAATGCATGCAGTTTCCAGTTGGCAGTAACTCAAATTACCATTCAAAATCATCACATTTTTGATCGAACAGACAATTTCATTCAAATTTATTAGTGTTAAACATTTCGAGCGATTTTTTTTCCACTGCGGTGTCAATTTTCTCTGATCAGTTGAAAAAGCGTCATTACTTTTGATTCTATCGCCCCATATTTTATTCGTATTACTTTGGCGAGACTCACAAATGGTTGGTTGGAACATGAGAGAATGTGACATTTAGCGAAATTGGTCTTCATTTCCTTTCGAAAGAGAAAATTGAGTTCAAACGAGAAAAAATATGACAGCGAATGGGACAAGAAAAACGAATTTTTTGAGGGAAATTTATGTGAAGTCCACACTTTTCTCCGTGGAAAAGTACGAATTTCTAAAAGAGTGGTAAAAATGTTAGTAAATTTCATTTGAATAAATCCTGAATTCAGTTCGAATTTGATTAAATTCAGTGTTCGGTTACGTAGAAACCGATTGGATATGAGTGAAAAAAAATCTTGGAATAGAGATTCGATTTATCCTTCACGAATATTCAGCAAAGATTTTTTAAGCTATAAAAATACATAAAAAATTCACATTTTATAATCTTCAACTTCTAAGAAGCGAAAACGTTTGTCTTTCGTGAGAACACCAAGAAAAAAAAATGTCGACATTGAAATGACGAAATAATTGAATTGAATTGGAAACGTCGAACGAACATACCTTGGAAGACCAAGACTGGTGCTGGGATTATCTGGAGACAGGACTGACATTATGAACAGATGCAGAAGTCGTTTGCGATATCAAATTTCAGTAATCCTGAAAGCAGAAACCGTTCCATAGGAATAACAACTTTTTTTTTTCAGCGAACGATAAAACACGCATTAGAACGATTCAAACCAATAACAGACATTGATCAAACGATATTTTCAAAATTCCAACTGAAATCATTCGCGTAAAACATAGACATGCATTAAAAATGTACGTAAACGATTTTAAATTCACCCAGAAAAATATTTCTCTTAAATATCAATGCTTATTACGATTATAAATGTTTACCATGATTATTACGATTTTTAGTGTTCATTATGACTATTGATGATTATTTTGATAGTTTGTTATCATTATTAAGAGTTTGGATCAATAGTAAAATAAAAATTCTCTCAATGAAAATATTACTTCTGAATCAATGCCTTTAGCAATACTTCGAAGCAACAGACATTAATCGTTTTGTTTTTGCATAATGATTGCAATGAGTTCTCGAAAACACATTATCTTTATTCCTAGCAGTCATCAAGAGTCATTTGCATCGGAGACAGTCTCGAAAAGATATCGATAAATGCCAAGAAGTAATTTGAGCAGTTCAACAACAAAATACGGGATTCTGACTGCTTAAGTGACGACGGAAACGCTATTTGTTTGTAGGTGTGTGTATTAATTCAGTGAATTCCTATCGAATTTCAGCCACGCTAACGATAAACTGACGAGATAACGTTACATTTAATCCAAAAATTAAACAAACGCACAAACATTCACATTCGAATGAACTCACTGAATACAATTTCGCGACAATGTAGCATGATTTCATATTGTACAGAATAACATTTACTAACACAAACTTAAACGTACACATATACATCTAATATCCCCTAGAATATTTTCGGATGCACGATTTTGGCGAGAAAAGTTTCAGTGAGTTAGAAATGAACCGGGATAGAATTTAGGATGTTGCAGATTGGTCTTGCGTGCAAAAGCCATTCTTAGAAAGAAAAGTCCGCCGTTGAAAGCTTTTCACATCGAATATTCTCCTGGATCTTTGGTTTCCCCAATCTTTCAATAAGGAGATGATACTGGACAGGAAAGGTTCACATTTACAGAGTGGATCGTTTCATGCAACTCAAACATCATATCAGAATATGCTCCATTCAGTAAACGAGAGCAATTAACTCAAAATAAACTCGTTTCCCTAGAACTCAAGTCTTCGAAGACAATTAAATGCGCCTCATGTACAGTTAATAGTGGTGGTGACGATGAATCACGTGAATTACAAACTGTATAAATACATGCCAACAACCTGAGAACAACCAAATAATCAACAATTAAACATACGAATCATTCAATTTACGATCATAATTATTCATCTTAACTGATAACAATATAGAATGACGATGGTGTCCAACGGTAATGTAATATTCTTGAAAAAAAGAATTCATCAAGGTAATGGAATGAGATAAAAATGGTGCTAATATAAGGAGGCGGAAATTAGTAAGAGGCGAGACAAAATGATTTCGAAATGTATCAAATTCGTGATATCATTAAAAATTATATCGAGTCAATAGCGATATCGTGCAATTGTCAGACGGTCATGTAAAAATTACTCATAGCAACCAGAAAACGCATCACATGACTGATAAGAACACCGAATATGCTGGAATGGCAAAAAAACGATCCGCCCCTTCCCTTAAAAATGAAGAACCCACCCAGCCCAGCTGAGAATCATTAAAATTCTGCGCATGTGGTCAAAACTTCGAATGATTTCAGTTTCTGCAGCATATGCTCACACACTGCAATAGCAAGATTCATTGTTAGAACTAATAATAACCTTTAACTACTCGTAGTAAATAACCGTGAAAACAACCGAAACTGGAGTAAACAAGTGACAATTATGCTAAAAAGAACATGAATAATTCAACGGAATATGAATGCAGTGAATGAAGTCAACGATGTTTATGCATTCATTTTACATACAAAAGAAGAAATTTCACCGACCGATCGGGTGACAAACAAGGAATATGGAATAATAATCGTGTGGAACGAATGAATCGCGAATCACTTCAGAGTACCACTTCAAATATAAGTGAAAGCAATTGTTTTTCAGCCAAAAGCGCATGAGCAAAACCACAATTTTGAGACATGCTTAACAGATGTCAATGACAACTCTCTTCGCATCATTATTATAAACACCTTGTTGATTCTCTATACAACACCGGCTAGTTTAATGTGGACATTTTGTTCCATCCTTATTACTATTATCACGATCAATACCATCATTATCATGACTGTCGTTATTGGTAGAAAACTTTTACTTCACTTCAGAACAACGACTTGAAAGCCATGACAATTACGACACGAAAATGCAACAATTACTTCGTCAAATTCCCATTGAATGCAAAAAATTACTGCTCACAAATGAAAAGAAAATAAAGTAAATGAACACAATGTGAAGTTTTCATAAATCTAGTGAAATGAACAGAATGGATGAAAAACGACTCAAACGACAACTTACAAACCGATACGAGGGCTGAACAGCAACTCACGATAGGAAGTGATTACGTTTATGCGCACAAGGGAAGTATTACTTTACGATTTGCAAACTTCACAATTCAAATAAACCAAATTCAGATCAACTCATTATCAGATCACTTCTTTCATCACGTCCAGCTGATGAATAATGGAGAAGAGCATAAATTAGGATTATGTCAAAAAATACGGTTAATGCAAAGGAAATAAACTGAAAATGAATGACAGTTTCTTGGAGTCATGCTGGGTTCGGCACGGCCCGACCACAGACCAATGTCGATGTGCTGACAATAAATGAGCAACAAAACGAAAACAAAAGAAAACGTGTTGTTGTAGAAAGATGATAACCCAACGATTCACGTCGATAGCTTTTAAATGCGTAAAATATCGCTCTCCAATGATTTTGCACAATCATGAAACAAACCAATTTCGGTGCTTCAAGCTGTGCCATCCATCTCACACATACCTAAACAGGCGGAAGGAAATTTTCATCTTTAACGAATAATTTATGAAGTTTTGATAATCAACATAATTCACATGATAAAATAAGCAAAGAAGGTGACAATTGATGACGATTACGAATCGACCACATAAATTTTCAGTTATCAACCGAAACTATTCGGCGAAAACTCCGTACACGATTCGACCAAACAGCGAATACATTTGAATGTACACAAATAAGTGACTCGCATATTTGCGCGTCAATCGTGTGTACAGTAATGAATGATTGAAAAGTTTCAAATGTTTGTCGAAAGCCATTCGACAGTGTCGCTGATTTGCAAATCTCAACTATTATAGCACCGAAACGATTCACTCAACGCAATTAAACTCGAATGGCGCCACACTGGATCGATCGCGTTTACGGCTCACTCCCCATAAAGCTTTCCTCAACACGTCGTCTAATTATCCATATGTTTCACCACAAATGAATTGATGCCCTCGGAATTGGAGTAATTTTTATTGAACAACAAGAAAAAACCACTTCAACAACTTGAATACAAGTGTAACAATGGAATAAAGCAATAAAAGTTGTGAAATATGAAGTGGTGGAAAAGTAATGAGCGCTCTTGCGAAACGACGACGAGAGTTATAAATTCAGACACCTTGCTGTGGACTGCAATTAAACTCAGTTGCGTTGTAAAACGGTTGTTCGAACTATATTGCAACGAAAATATTTCGCTTAATGGGCACATTAAGTGTACATTCGCAACATTTCTCTCAATCAACAACAATTCAATAGTGAAGTTTTGCGATAATGAAACCAAATTAAAAGATTTGCTCGAATAGATAACATGGACTAGGAATTCATGGCGCAAATGAGTGGAGAATTTTGAATTTATTGATAAAAGAAGTCACTCTGTAAGAAGCTAACGCACCAATTAATGACAAAATGAATGAGATAAATGAAAAATGCTGATGTCAACAGCAATCTATAAATGATATCAAGTGATGACATTTCAAAGCGAAAGTGTGCTCAAGTTATCGCGAACTTTTTTGATGGTGTCGACGAATAAGACCCGAAGGAACTGCGAGCTATGACTTAAATGAGACAGATGCAAAAACGAGATTATTAAAATCTTCAAGACTGAGATACACCGAAATTATAACCTTATCAAGCCGCACAACTGGGTCATATGATTGAACGTCAATCATGATAATAATCTACTCAGCACTGTGATTAAGCCGCCGACTCAGCAACCTCTCAACAAACTGATGAATCGCCAGTGATACAAAAAACTGCGAGTTTACTCGCTTGAAATGGCTTCTGTCAACGTCAGAAAGACTTTAAAACTTCATAATTGGTTGCGTATAAAAACGATAAGCTTTTATCAATTTGACTTATCAACAATTGACTGACGATTGCTATAATCTTCGGAATTTTTTTCAACCTTAAAATCTCATATGAACTTTTTTCAAAATGAATAATGCTGAAAAGTTAACTTATTTTATGATCGAAACATTTATGAGTTGTCTAACTGATAGGTTAATGCCAGCCATTATGTGTCGAATGTGGATGTTAGTCAAGCGAGTGCTTGCTTGGCAATTTTATAAGAAGTACTGACTGATACGCGAACATATTCAAAATAAGAGTGTCTCATATTGAAAGTATAAAGCATCTCACCTCCTCTATAACCGACAAGACTGCTCCAATAAAAACTCTACAAACTAAATCCATAAATGCATAAACTAAATCCGAAAAGCGTCGACAAATCCTTATAAATGTTTATTTTGTTGAGCAATAAACATACGAATGTTTCAATCGAATAAACACTCATGAATAATCGAAGCAAGCAAGTAAGCAACGCAGCAATGTTTCCAACTCAACAGCTTCTTGTTAGTGATATTGGAAGACGGCAATTCTGTCTGAATTTTAATGGGTGCTTTCGGCATTTCCGAATTAAAATGCTTGACGGTGAAAATGCGAATGTGCTTGTGCAGAATGCTCTCTAACGACGATTGAAATCAATTTCGCGAATCAAATCGGAACACAGAAAGAAGCGATGAAAAACTTATAGAAGTGAAAATTTCAACTGAAATTTGAAAGCCGCAAGGAGAGGACGATTTGTCTTTTCAAGAGCACCACGATTATCCAACATTGACAACTCACCAACGCCGCACACACTATTGTGATTATGGGCAAAGCAATTACTGAAAAGACGCTAATTTCCGAGTGGATTCGAAATCGCTTCAGAAGAACAGACAGAAGTGGTGATGGTACATCATCAACCAACTATGAAACATGCATTGAGCGAACCGGAAGGTTTCAAAATCGCAAAAATCGATTAAATGATGCTTCATGCAAAATAATATCACATAAACTTCTTGATTTCAAACGTAACTTTGCATTCAGTCGTTAATTTTTATGCGCTCATCAATTCTGTCAAATCATCGAATTTCGTTCGATCTGTCGTTAAACTTTTAATTCTTCGTTGATTGTCGGTCGTTTCGCTCAATTTGCCGTTCATTTTCATGCGCTCAAAGCACCACTCAGAATGATTTAACAAAAAGTAGAATTGTTGAGTTTTAAGTGAAATCAAGAGAACTGAAGTCAGATTCACCAACCGTTCAGACAGCAATCAAAGCCAAATACATCAATGAATACAATGACCGAATAGAGCGCATTCGGTTAGACCGATACATAGCAAACAACTAATTTGACTGGAAAATTCCGCACTCATAATTATTGTCGTGACATGAGCGTTGGGGTACGCAGTAACATAAAATGGAACAATTAACAAAATTCGAAATAGTCAATAAATGAAGAACAACAAAGCAGCATTCTTATGATGAGAATGAACAATGAATGAAGCCATCCAAAAGGAAACACGAAGAGACTAGGAGAGAAACGACTAGGAAACGTGGCAACTGCAAGCATTGATTTTGCTTGCACAAGCAATATTATCAACGAAACGTCAAACGCATTAATAACAATAATAATAATAATAATCTTCCTAACTGATTTACATATTCCACAAACAGATACAATACAACAAATTTGGATTTGCTACAATGTTTATATAACATGTGCAGATGATCGATTCTGTTGCTCGCATAATTTCGCGTCTTCTTTCGAATAATTACAATCAAATCACTTTTGCATAATTTCACTGCTGTTAAATTGATTCGCGGTGATTGCATTCATCGCATAAATTACTATTACCATTTTTATAATCATTACTCAAAAACTTTTTCGCTATTACGTTCTCTGTAGCTAAAAAGACAGTGAATATTCATCATAATAATGAAGCAGCAAGAAATATTTTGTCCATTACTAATCCAGTGAAGAGATAGGAATGCACTCAATTAACGGGCTCATTGAGTGCACTGATGTGAATTTTTGCGTTCATCCGCGGTATTTATCTGACTTTTCATCCTTCAAAGCCCATCGAAAAACACTCTAATCGTGCATAACTAAGAGTCATCGCGAAAAAAGTGCAAGATTAATAACAAATAACCGCAATAAATCGAATCAACAACAAATCCGTTATCAATTAACAGACAACGAAATAAAACAAATCAATGCTGACGAATGTGCATCGAGAAAACATCGAATATACGTGTTTATCAAGAAGATTGTTTGAGAGAGAGGAAAACCATTTGAGATATTTCACAAAAAACGAATCTGGATTTATTTTTGCTGTCCGGTAAGAAACCGTCAAAATTTTTTCAAGTGCTCACTGTTTGAATGTTGCTGATGTGATATGATGGAATATAGACAAGAATTGAATTTTGAGCGCTTGGCAACTGATAAAAAGAGCACTTTATATGCGCCTTTGCCATGATGAATTAGACTGAAACAACAACTGACAAAGATTATCGCGATTAATTTCTTGATTAGAGTGTTGATAATGTTACTAGTGATGGTCGATTTCGGTCTTTGATTACGACTTTTCAAAAAATGTTTTCCAAAAAATGGCAGAGAAAATTTCCATTTTTTAACCATGACCAATGAATGAGCTGAATTGATTGGTTTTTGAATTCAGCATTAATATTGATATTCAAACTGAATTTCATCCATCGATCACGTATGAAAACCAAAAATATTCATCGATTATTGCGAATGTCTGACGTCAATAAAAATAAGTTCGGATCGGAGGACGAAAAAAACAACATCTTCATCCTCAAAAACAGATCGTTAGAGGAGGATTTTCAACAAATTTAATTTCAGGTTTCTGGCTTTTTGGGCGAAGAAATCTCTGGATGAGTGGATGAAAACGCAGAAGACGATGCGAATCACGTAAAATTTATTTTCATCACGTTTATATCACCGTACTTGTTAACGCTGCTCAACATTACCCAATCATTATTACGGTGGTAAGCAAATTATTGCGTTTCTTTTTTGTGCATCTCCGTATAATCTCATTTTGTGGTTTTGATTGAATTTTTGCGATTTTAACATAATCAACATTCCTTTCGTGGAAAAAACAACCAACAAACACTCTCTTAGAGTAATTAAATTGAAACAAAAATTTCGTTTGATTGAGGCGAAAAAGATTCACAGAAAGGGGAAATGAAAGGAAAAAAAGCGATCATATTAGCAGCTAGCTATGGTATGAACAATTTTTTGCTCTATTCGATGTTGTTGTGTTCTCTTCTAGTGCGAACGATAAAATTTCTTCTGATTGAATTTGTCGTCAGTCGTTTCGGCCATATGTAACAATTCCATATTGCGCTAGAGCTATAATTTCATTTGGCTCGTTTTTTTTTCTTCACCTACAATATTCAATTCGTTAGCGTTAATCGCTAATGTTGTTATATTAGAGCGGCGGAATCAGTGCCATTCGCCAACATAATCGAACCAACATCCATAACAGAACATCCATCCATCCATCCATCTCTCCATCTATTAACAACCATACATTCGCATATATGAATACAACAATGAGTAGTGCATTCATATAAGCGCATAAGATTGACTGACTGACTTTCTTCTTGGAATCGCTGAACGCTTATCAAACTGTCTTTGTGTAAGAATACGAAATTGTTGATGAAAACCGAACCAAAAATCGAAAACTAAACAAGTAATGCAACGAACAACGGTAATCAGTCTCTTGTTTTTGCTGCAACGAATCGATTCAAACAAATTCTTCCGACTCCATAGAACAAAACCGACAATTTGCATCAAAATCGATGACACATGAACGTCCGTTTGCAAAAAAACAGAAAAGTTAACGAAAGGAATGCAACAAAAGAAAACAATGCGAGTCCACACGTCTGTATTGAATTCAGAGATTATTTATCGAAAACAAGTCGTTAATTTTTCATCAGTCCAATGCACTCGGAGTCATTTTCGGCGAGATTATAATTGACGTCTCAATGCGTACAAGTTATCAAGTAGCCTAGCAGTACTCAACAAAACATTCTCATAGTCAGTAAATATCTTCTTAAGACATTCTCAAAGGGTTAACGTTTCTGAATTCCGAAAAAACGATCTGAAGCAAATGCGAATGCGCTCAGAACGGTTCAGTGCAGGAGAACATCGCACAATTTTACATAGAGAACGCTCTGAGGCTCTGACAACATTTTCAACTGAAAACATCGCAATCGTTTTCAAAGTTTTAAATACGACTGCATATGGCGATAACATTGTTATATGGAGTGGTATGGTTGGTGAAAGATTTTGTCAGCATAAACCCAATGAATGATAAACTTTTCGTCGAGAAAAAGCCGCTTGCATAGAGCAGAAAATTGGTTCCTTGACGAGAACAAAATGAGAAATTCGATCGAGAAAGGAAGAAATGATTCAAATAACAACCAAACAATCAACTGGTAAACATACGCCAACAGCACAATTGAAAATACTCAAAAATGCAATGGAAAATACGAACACAATAAGGCCACAATCATCCTTCATTCTATCGTCTTGCACACGATACGATATCGATCCATCCGTGCTTTTTGCCTCATTCTAAACTCATTTTGACATTCATTCATGCCTCCATTCATTCACATGAAACACGACGACGACAACTAATGCATACGAAACAAGAAAAAATGATCTTGTCCTAATAACAACGCTCGAATAGCATTTACAAATGCATATGATAAAAATCACACTGAGCTCGGTCTCATAATCAATCCGAACCAGTCAATTCAGTCAACAATCTTCAATCGGAACCGTCAAATCCTCGAAAGCTACCCTTCACTTTACGTGAACGAAACGGATATGTACAACATGTGTAGAGATTCGAGTGAAAATGTCCTTTATATACTGATTGTGAGACATTTCTCTACATACCCAAACGCATAAAGCATTCATCAACTGAAAAAGTCATAAATTAGAGACTGAAGTCTAGTCGACGCCATCAGCGGATATACCTAAATCAGCTGGCACTTATAACGGTTTGCTCATATCGCTTGATGACGTGTGAACTATGTGCACACACTTTCGAACACATACCTGTTAATTATCAACGGCTGCATTAATAAATCGAAAAATTCATCAGAAAGCAATCAGTCAATTGAAGTGTCGTTCGACGATAGCGATATGAATTTATTATGCACTTCTTTGACGAAATTTGAATGAATTCGTAAACAAGTTGCCATTCATCAATGCTGAACACAAAAAAAAAAGCGAAAAATCAACTCAGAAACTATTTGTTTTCTGTTGTCTGCTGCTGCTGCATTGTCCATCCATCAGAACCGAACAGACAGCAGCAAGAAGGAATATCGAAAGAAAGCAACTACACAGCAGGAAACAACCACTGAAGGAATGCACGAATGAGAAATGCCTATGTACATGTTCACATTCGGCTTCTATTATTTCGTGACGACATAAGCAGAGTCCCGAAAAGCAATGACAAAAATTTTCTCTAGAAGAAAATCCTTCAAAATTTCCAATGATTGATTATACTTTGTTGACGTTCCACAAAAAAGGAGCCAAAACTAATGAATGAGATGTGTAAGGAATAAATAATTTTTGCACTTCGTGAAAGCTTATCTCATTGCATGCATCTGAGCTTTGAAGAAGCTGGCTGACAAATTCGGAGAAGGAATCTATAATCAATTCGGTATTATCAACATAACACTGTTCCACCAGTCATCAATCACCAAAATTTTTAAGAGTCGATGTTCTTAATTTGGTACAAAAAAATTCAAATGAAAATTAAGAATTTGATTAGATCAGAATATGACATAGAACAATAAAAATTATGTTTGGTTGTTGTTGTTGGATGCTGACATTATACACTACGTACAATAATATTACCTGATAACCGATCTATTGATGAGATAAGACAGTACTCGCAGATAATAACAACTCTGGACAAACAAAGTGTTGATTAATGAATATGATCTTGAAATGAAATGAATGAGTGATTGCTCGATGCAGTGTTTGTATGCATATTTTACAAATAAGAATACTCTCGAGAGTGTTACGGAGCCAAACACCACTTCAGCGAATGAACACAACGACACGACGACGACAACAGTTGGACACGGCCGATGATGAAAAGACAAGAAACAATCCATCAATCGTGATGAAATTCTCGATAAAACGAAATGAACGGGGAGCAAGGAAACGAAAAATGTTTTGTCATCGCTGGTATGCTGCGGTAGGTGGTCTTGTTGTGTTGGTATTATGCTGGTGGTGGGCTTAGAATGCTTTGAAATGATAGCTTTAGACATGTATCAACTGGTCTTGCAAATGGAGACTGGAAAAGGAAGAAGAGGAAGGGACAACATTAAACATTAGAAACAATGAAAAGAAGCTGTCAAACGATGAACTGTCACCGATGACTTTGTTCGTATTCGAGATTTTGCTAAGATACGAGCACTTGCATTAAAAAGTAGTTTTCAAATGACAACATGTGATTTATGGGATTGACATTGGTAAATAGACAAAATTTCATAGATAAACAATGAGATCAATGAGTATTTCATTAAATAAATGCACAATTGAATAAATGACTAAGCAAACAAATGGAATTATCATCACCATTTTATGTGGGTATCAATCACTTCATCGTACGTTATACCATACGAGTGTATGAATGTTTAGAAATTTACATAAAGAGATTACTTTGTAAGGCAATACTTTCAAGGCGAATGAACAGATAAAAGATTTTGGAAAAAGTTTAGCAAAAAATGTAATTTTTGAAATACCGCCGCTGATCGAGACCTTTGTTTCAGAAAAAATTCATTCGTTATCAATGAGTGTCAGTTATCATTATGTAGCCTAGGATGATATAATTGGAAATGTCAAATAATAATATAAATAATGACTCAGATGGAACGATAAGACTGAGTGAAATCAGGTTCCTAAATGCGTAAAACAGGAAAAAGAGATAGGAAATACGATCGAGATAGGAAAAAAAGAGATAGGAAAAAATACGATTCAAAATTGTCCGTCGTTAAGCTACTTATAAGGCAAAGTCGATGATTTCAGGAAACGAATGCGATTTGAAAATATCTGCATGGAAGAGTTAGAAGAGTCGAATAGTTCTCATGCCGTAAATTATTAAATAAAACTTTTCTCACTACTGAAATTGATTCAATGATGTGAATGAGCACCGGAAATACACATTCTTTTACAGGTACAACATTGAATTGCTCGACTGTTTCCTTCATGGTCACTTTCGCTCATCAATATCGAGCAAACGAGCGATATGCCATTCACCTATCATGAGCTACTAATTGTAAGCAAATGATGTTTAAATCGGTGATACCAATTATACACATTCTGATCGAATCAAACCAACAAAAAACACACACAATCAAACAAATATCAAAAATACATACCAAAAACAAACAAAATGAATCAGTCCCTTTAAGGTGCTTACAAAAGGTATAATCCAAGTCCATAAGGTATGCGAAACTGTATAATTCGGAAATGCACAGGTTTATTGGCTGCAAGCAACGTGAGAGGTCGATAAAGCGACAGCTGTGCGCAACAGGTGACAGATGAATTGATTGTGTTTGCGGTACAACGATCCACCATTATTGAGGACAAATAGCCATTGGTCAACATTTCTTTAGTTTGAATGAATATCACTCATCTCGCGTCTATTTATTCATTTTCCATTCACTCATTCGATCAACTCGTATGGATGACAAATATTGGAAAAATATGAAATATGACGAATTTTCAAGATCGCCATCGAATGAAATTGCTAAAGCACTCTTGCAGTTCCATAAATTAACGAATCAGCTCGATGGAACTGAAGTGATGGATGAATGGCTTGAGACGACAACAAAGCGGATAATAAATTGCTCGATGAAATGAGAAGATTCAGAGACAGTTTCGTTCAAAATTCTTCTGGAATAAGGGAAGGGCAGCACAACCGTCCAGTGCTTGCTTCCATGGAACAACAAACAATTTTGATGGAAGGCAATGTGCACTATACACTTCTTAAAATCGCGCAATGATTGCGAAACATTTAAACTAAAGTAGAGCATTACTCGAAGAATATAACGTGTTTGAGAATCGTTCAAAGAGTAGGCAGCAATACGTGATGTTCGTGTGATCGGAATTCCACGGACACCCGAAAGCCACAATAAAAATGAACTAACTCATTCATGCCAATTAATCGCTAACCTCACACAACGATCCATTGTGCAGCAAATAGCACACATTAAACGTAACAATCTAAACGCACTAACAATTAAACGTAACAAATTATCTAATAATGCAATAAAATTTTCAGATGTAAAGTGCCTCCCTCCACCACAAACTATTCTCAACTCAATTCGTACACAAATAAATCATTGAGTTAGGAGAAAAGTTCCATTTGAAAAATGTTCATTGCACAAATATGTGGATGAATGCGCAGCACTTATTAGTTTTACTGAAAAGAAGCTCTTTGAATGGGAAACGATTTTGAAATTGAGATGACAAATGAATGTCAATTTCGATAATTTTGTAGTGTGTAAATACTGTCGCTCTTGTTAACGGCTGCTCTCAACGCGACGACACAACAAAAAAACAACGAACATATTAAGTGAACATTGAACATTTCAAACACAGTCAACAAATCAGTCGCAATTTATAATTCATGAAAAAATTCGACAAAAAACAGTTGACTTTAACGCTTAAAAATCATCGAGAAAAAACCGCGCTCTAATGCAGTATTTGCTTTCGCTTGTGGCGATACGAATGGAGAACCTCCACCTCCAACTGACTGACTTGTTATTGGAAAAGTGAAGAATTTATCAATATCGCTCAATATGCTAATTGTAAGCATTCAATGAAGCAGATGAAATTTTCGAAGATAAACGCACGATCAATATTACTGATGATAAACTTCTTTGTGAAATTAACGATTTTCGATTTGATAATTTCTAAATGCGATTGCAATGTAAAATATTCCCGGATAAGAGCATTGTTGCACACCAACTGATAGCATGCAAATACGCTGATTACACTCACATTGCTATCGCCACACACAATAAAGATCAGATTAAAATCACACCACCACTCGTTGGTAGTGATAAAATTGATATGCAAACCAAGCGATGTGACGACCAGCAAATCAATCACTGAAATCAAATATGAATGAAATGATGTGGTAAATCTTTTCGACCATACCTGCGCCATAATTAGTAACATCGTTGGAAAAATTGAACAATCTCAGCTGAAACCTTCTGATATCAATAGAAAACGTCTATACTGAAATTTCCTCGAAGTTGTTTTACAATAATATGACAATACTAAAAGAATCTAAAATCTATTTTCAGCACATGTGCTGTCAGTTTTTGCACATTAACAGCATCACCGAAATAAATGAAACAACAAATTTTCCCGTTCAAAATATTGCGCATTCCATTTTCCCTTCTTTTCTTCTTCAAGAGCATCCTAATAATTTAATTATACGTTTACTAATTTGAGCAGCAGTAATAACGAGTTTATGCCAATCTCTTATCATCAACTTCACATTCCGTCTTTCCACACAGCTAACGATATTAGCGCGCAGGAAATTCTCATTCATTCTCATAATTTTGATCTAAATCATTGAAGCAATGATCATGGAGTTGTAAAACTACTCGCCTTATAATAATATGTGTACACTAAACGATAGTGAACGCATGTTGAGCGAATATTTTCAACGCAATATGATTGATGCAAACGGACTGCAATTGCGATTCAAATAAGTTGATGTAATCAATAAGAAAATTCAAATGGAAACTGAAAATACTCTTATACAATTAGTTTGAATTCGCACATTTCTTAAAGTGCTTCGTGCTATTATTTCGAAGAATACGAAAGAAACTGGAACATTAATGTGTGGACGTATTAATAATATATGCGAAAACTGAATCAATTAAGTACTGACTGCACCACGAACTTTTCCGAATATTCTTTCACATCTCAAGTGAAAGCAACTTCAACACCCAACAGATAATGACGATGCGAAGTAGTTAATAACTAAGCGCATTCCAACGCTACTTCAAAATATTCGAAAAAAAACATGGTGAAATAACGACGAAAACAGCACGAAAAATTTGCAGGACTGAAACCACGCATATGAAATTTGTTTCGAAATCGTGCAAGCAATACACTTAAGTATCAAGAAACAACTAAAGAACGTTTGTTATCAATCCTATTATTGTCACAATATCGTCATACAATAATCATACACTATAATCATACGATACGATGTAATCAAGTGCGAATTGTCCACCATAACAACGAGGTACAACCATGATCATATGTTGTAAGTAGATAAATATATATTCAGCCCAATTTCGATTGTTCATCTGAAATTTCAAATTCACAATTAAGTCTGTCACGCACGCATTATGTTAGTATCAACGAACGTTTCAGCGTTAAGTAAACATATAACAATGTAAATTAAAATATCGATCAGCTGATTATGCAATAATGTGTTTGTTCATCCACCCATCAATTTGATTGCTTGCTTTGCAAGGAATCGCTAATGAATCATCATTAATTTCTACTTCTCATGAAGAATTGAATTGCTGATTTCGTTACAGTCAACTAAAAAAAACCTTCAATATCTTTTAAACCGATTGTAGAGACATGCAAGACTAACACGACCAATCGGAAAAATTGCTCATCCTAATTCGAAACGATCAGATTAATTGACAAAATGAATTCCTCAACGAATAACACTCATTTGTTTCATAAATGCAAATGGTTAATGAATTCACAAATCTGGTGAGTGTGTTCAGTGGAACTGAACGAAAACCAGAAAGTTCTCATAATATTATCTAATCACAGAACGAAGCAATCACTTCGTACAATCTCAATTATTTGCAGATAAAATCTCTGATCGTGAGAGTTATCGAAAATTTCCATCAAAACGATCACAGTTCAACAATTACAAAATGATGAAATCGAACGAATAATTCACAAATGAAAACTTCATAATGCAGATGTCACGCACACATGCACAATTTGTAAAGCAAATTAAACAAATGAATAACGGTTGATTGATCACAGATCGAATCATCATTATTATTATCGAATTTTGGTTATCGTCGTCGCTAAACGAAAGGACATCAGCGATGAACTGGTATTAGTATTGTGGGGTGAGGTGGTTGTTGGGTGATGCCGACGTAATGATGATGGATAAGCGTTACAAATTCGTGACGTACATCAATCAAATCACACTCAATTCGCGAAATTTTACGCGACAAAGAAACAAATCACGAAAAATGACAAAAAACAATAAAAATATAAATAATCGACTATCGAAAAGCAATCGCTTCTGTCACGTTTCTGTTCTCTATTCTCAGTTTTCCGCCTCGCCGTTCTCTCGAAATATGCAGCAAATCCAAAATCGTTAGGAAGATCCGGATTCGGTTTCGTCTCTCATTTGGAGTGCAGCGAAGAATAAGCTGTCAAAGCCGAAGTCCGTTTAACTACTTCAAATTTGTTTCCTACTTCTATGGAATACGAATGAACTCCGGAAAGCTAGCACCGCGAACCCCCTCCTCTCTTTTAAGCATTGCTCTTGCAGAACAATCTCAGCTCGCAACCATTCATCGCGAAACAAACGATGAATCTTAAGATGGATGAAAAATGCGATTTTTGAGTGTTTTTGATTCGTTCATTCGACGGGGGAATATATTTCAAGAAGAATAAGTACACATCAATTTTTGTGGAAAAGGGCGGAAGTTAGCATTTTCAATGTGGAACTGGAAATGTGGAACAATTTTGAGAAAGCGAACGATTTTCAAATCGCTGAAAGCGAAATAATTTCCAAAATCCACTGAATAATTCAAAACACGTACATATGTGCAGCAGCTAAAGAGATCAACAAATATATGTGAGCGATGAAGCACTAATAATTATCGTGCAATGTGGAATGGATGAGATTGCATGATGGTGAAATCATTAAAAATGAACTGAAAATGCACGTAACACAAAAAGCACTTCCATCACAATGCTCTCATCTATTTTTATCACTAAATTACAGCCTCATCTCATCCTCCGCTCCTCAGATCAGCAGATATGATTCGTGGTGTTGTGAATGAACACTCGATTAGTTTTGAACTACCTAATCGAAAATGCATAACTCAACAACTTTTCAAGTTTATGTGTTATTTTGAGTGTCGTTTTCTTTTGAGGTCGGCGGCGTCCTCTCGAAACGATTATGACGTATTCGAATATCATAAAATAGAAATGACTACAAAGCATCAACTTCTTGCGAGGAATAAACTCCGCTTGAGCTCGACTTCAACTTCCGATACGTTAGTTAAGTTTCGCTGAAATGTTGAGCTAAACGACAAAATGCTTCTCTCTGTGAACAATCAACAATAAATATATTTAAAAAAGTGAGAAGCATTCAATGCAAATATATATCATCGAGAACAAACACATGCCTAAGAGTATATAAATCATCGACTGAATTGGTTGTTTAACAAATGCTGGTTGAAATGAAACTTTTTTTGTTTTTTGAAGAGGCTCTAATAATAGCATACCTAGAAATAAGCTTACGTAAGAGAATACTTATAAATTTGCAAATATGATTTCAGATCAATTCATATTGTAGTACACATATTATCATATAATGAAGTAACCTCATTTCGATGTGACAAACTAAAAACATTTGTATGTATGCAGTATAATGGATGTTATATGAATGTCGTCGTATCCGCAGAGTTCACGATAACAACCGAACTCTCAAATGTGCCCACAAATCAAACATCGCTAAAATTTGAGTGACATCAATAATTTGACAAGTACAGATAACGCGATAAAAAAGCATCATCAATCATTCTAATGGCAAATGCTTGTGATCGGATGACAATTCAAAGAGATCTCTTCTATTCAGTAAAGGTCATCGACGAAACACTGCTAAGCAAACTCGTTCAACGAACAAAAGTGATCTTCGAAATCACAACGCAGGGCAACAACGACAATGACTGCAATCGTCAAATTATTCGAAAAAAGAAATGTATGTTCCACAGATAGCGTTGCCGAACAAAAAAAATAATGGCCAACAAAACAACTTCCAAAACTTTCAAATATTTCGAAAAAATATTTCCACTTATCATAAATGATTTTATCTGATCTATTCGATAGTAAGAGAAGAGATGCTGAGGAGAATTTTTTTCAAGGACAGACAACGGTGTTCAAAAGCAACAAATAATTTTGCAAAATTATTGCAGCACATATGGAAAACGATCGCGAAATCGTTATCAATCAATCGCTTACGAGCAATTAGTCTCAAATTGCAAACAAATATTTTCAAAAAGATTGACTAATGTGAACGTATGAATTTCACATGAGGATAATAAGCATTGCAAGGATGAATGGATGGATATTCGCGAAAGAGCTGGCGTCATCAAGGGATTTTGCAAATGACAAATTACACTTTGAAGTATTATGTATCTTGACATATTTCATAACGATCATATTTCAAATGTTCAGCGATGGGGCTGCTTGATATGATGATACTCGATTGAACATCTCACATGGTTGTTGAACATTGAACATTGAAAATGATCACACTATGCAAATGAGTTTTCAAACTCTTATAAGAAATACTGCCAAATCAAAAACCATCGAGCATAAGGACAAGTATCTCAAACAGAATATTTTATCTCACCCAAATGGTTAATCAAATGTCGACGAAATTAGTCGGCAGCACGCAATTTCGACAGAAACAATTCCAGGATAACAAAAAAGCATCGGAAATGGTACCAGAATCGTTCGAATTAAATGTTATGAAGTCAGATCTCTGCACTC
Source organism: Anisakis pegreffii (assembly GCA_035041965.1). NCBI lineage: Eukaryota > Metazoa > Nematoda > Chromadorea > Rhabditida > Anisakidae > Anisakis > Anisakis pegreffii. The sequence continues at coordinate 84,576 of JAPYMA010000131.1, read as the reverse complement.
TCAGTTTTGAATGTTTTCGAGTCAATGCACACATACATGACGCAGTTGTTCGGAGACAAAACTTTTAGTCAAATACACTACGAAACATTTTCCCAATTTTGTGTAATACGATCAACGATCATTGAATAGAGCAATGAATCAATAGATAACGCATTGATTTAGTCAAAACACTTTTAAATTTATCTGAAACTTCACCTCGAAACTTTGTTTGAAACGTCACCTCAAATTGATTGAGTATTTGATAAAATGTTCGATGAATATAAATGTGATGGACGGAAACAGTGAAACTGAAAGGAAAAAGTGAGCTATTTTGGTGCTTTAGAGACGTAAATGAGTGTCATCAGTATGACGCTCCATATACATCGGAAATAAAAACACGAGTTTTACGAACTCTATGAATGAATCGTCATGGTTTCTAAGAGGTAAAATGAAGTGAATATGCCGAATAACCTAAACTGAATATGTAGAGGAGATGCAATATGATTTAGTTGGTAACTTGAAATCTTCAAATAAAATGTTATACGTACGGATTATTTATCGTAGTACGAATGTTTGAGACTGTAATATTGGCATTGTAAATCATCATGACATATGCACGAATGTATATATGTCAGTTTGATATTTAATGTAATCAAAACAATATGTGAATTATGAAAATTCATAAATATAAATTTGTTTCCTCTTCCACATGATTGATTTATTTGCGTTGTGCTTTTCTTTTTTACATCAATGAAAAATCTCTTTTGTTAGGAAGACACTAAAAAAGTGAAACTTTAAAATACGTGCAATAATCGCAATACTTCTGTGTCTATTTCTACCAATGAATAAGTTTCGTGGATCTTACGAAAGTATTCTCATATATTTTCGATGAAAGTATATTCGAACAGATGAAAACATAATAACATCAAGGTTGAATCGAAAACATCCAGCAAAGAGCTGAACTTAACCATTGGCTGGTAGAAATGGCTGGTAGGAATGCGCAATAGCACGAAATTTTGGCTTCACTGACAACATCTTAATTATTCATGAGTTTCCGAATATCGATGCAACTTCGATAAACTCAGCTTCCACATGAAGCAATAACCGTTCAAAAATTCAAAAACGGAACTTAAATATGAGATTTTCGGATATCACAGGATCAGTCAGTTACAGACTGAGAACACATGGAACATATGGTAGCTTCGTTTGGTGTGGATGAAACGTGAAATGAGGCGAGCGTTCAAATCCGTTAATTACGACGACTTGGTTAGTATGGCCTCTCGAACAAACAAGCAGCGTCCGAAACCATCAAAATAATGCGATGAAACATCATTATGAAAGAAACGAACAACATGCTTGTGCGATCATGTCGCAATGGAAGTATTACCAGAAGAAGTTGAGACTGTTGAAGATTAAGTTTCGGTCTGAACTGGTCATGGCCGAGGCTTGCTTAAGTATCTTCAACATCTTTCAATGCTGAGATTCGCTGCAGTCCAGAGAGAATAGACCCTAATGGCGCTTTCTTATCTCACACCAAAACCTACGCGACATCACGTCTCAACTAAATGCTGAATAAGCAATCGCGAAATTTAATAACTGATGATCCAGATGTTATGAAGAACGTTTCATGCATCCACAGTGTCTCTTTACGGATGGATCACTCTATCCGACTGGCTCTAATATAATGACACCACATAATAATACGGAAACACATAATTCTGCACAACAAATACTACCAGTGTATATCAGTCTACCTATACATCTTCCTCGTGTGTTATGAATCCATACAAATGCATATCCGTCAAAATGAACAAGCACAATGATATTCAACAAAACGCCCTCATCTAACCAACTAACGACACTGGTCTTATGTTATGATGTTTCCTTAGATCAGTTTTTTATTGCGACATATCACCATTGGTCAGTACTTCTAACGATCAAACATCGTTGACCAATGATCATAGCATATTTATCCACTACTACTCCCACCAATACAATCATATTTACATATCCATTTATTTCATTTGAGTTGATTGCCTCTCAACAGCACACGTGACTTGATCATGAGTTTGATCGATGATGCAGTAAAATTCATGACAGCAGCAGGCTTTAACAAATGCCGAAACAGAACACCTTTTTGGGACTGATCGCAAACTATTAATTACGAAATGCAATCATTTTGGGAAGGTTACTGACTTTTCGAAGCGTAATCTTAGCACAAAGTGGTGAAATTCATGGATAGATGCTGAACGAATCGTGGATAACATCATGAAAGATACTTGACTGCATTTCCAGTACTGACTATTTGTGGTCATTCATGGACGCTTTAAATTCTTTCGCAAAGTAACTATCCCGTTTCCGTGATTCTCACAAACTGGTACCAGTTCTCTTCCGTTTCGAATCTACCAAATAGATGATAAATCTACCAAATAGACGATATAAATCGAGAAAACCAGAAAGTGAGTTCAATCGTTTGTCGATTCGTGATTCAAATTAGTATTAGGCATGCATCAATTATTCCACTAAAAAACCCAATTTAAGCCGCATATAATCCAAAAATAATTCGCATCGAAAACGAAACAGAACGAAGAATGGCAATAAATTCTAAGCGAATCGTCATTTTAGTCGTCAGTTTTCTTAATCAAAAGAACTAACTAATTGTGAACAAAAAATTGTGTTCAGTGACGAATTTTTTTTCCTAGTAACTTAACGCGAAAAATCAATAGCGTTTATTGCGATGAAACAGAAAGTAAATGAATGAGTGAAACTAAACTGTTTGTTCATACGTACATGCACACAACATTAATAAATTGTCGAAAAACAAGTTTTGATGAATCGATCTTTTTCGATGCTTTTCATTTCGTACGCAATCAAACGAACATTTCCGCGAATCACATCGTCCATCCACGTCGAACCATTCCTCATCAGATACATTTGCATCTGTTTTTCAATTAAATTTAGCACCGAAGTCATGTGCAGTTTCGTTGCGGTGTCGATGTCCACATGCGATGCCAACACGCGACTTTATCAATTCATTCAGTTGAATGACAACAAATTAATAAAGCCAATTAAATTCCATAACTGTGCTAGTGTCAATCATTACAGAATGGACTTAAATGATTGCAATGAGTGAACTGAATAAGCCGTTAACATTTCGTTCATTTTTCATTTACAGGCAATTTCCGCTTGAATCAGTTGGCGAATTCCGAAGCGCTTGTAAAGAGCTTGGAAACTTTAGTCATAATGCACACAAACTGAACTGGATCGAACGTTTCAAAATGAATAAATATGACTGTACATAAAGTTTATGGGAAAGGTGGCACTGATGGCAAGACTTGAGGAAGATAAGCCGGAAGTGAACACATGCATAACGGTACTCATTAGATGTTGCATGAGAATATTCCATTTGTTACTCGTTGTTGTCTCTCAGATTTGTTGGTTCATCGCTGTGATTGAATGGATGTATCGAATTATAAAGGATCGTTCAAAGTATGTTTTGAGTGATTTTGATAGGAATTTGATTGATATGTTGAGGTGTGGGCTGGAGACTTGAGATGTGCACAACAACAATAACAGCAGCAATATCGAGTACAACACAAGGTTGGTCATTCAAGTCAGCAAACGAGCAGCACATGAGGGAATGAACGAACGAACGAACATACCGTGGAACACAACTGACGCAAGACGGATATTTGCCTAGATTTAAGATAACCCTCATGAATCCATTAGTAGATTCGAACTCGAATATGAGCAGATACGAGAGCAAGTTATCATTCTAGTTATCACTATTGTTATGTGTATCATTACTGTTATCATTATCAATATGCGTATCACTAATATTCATTACGAACATTCAAATACCTCTTCGATTCATCCCTTTTCATGATATAAAACGAATTCATTCCATCGATAATTCAAACTCGATTACTGCAAAAGTATGACTGGTTAACAAAAGTATTGGTTACAAAATGATTTCAAAGATTTTAAATTGTTTTAAAAACTGAATTCATATTCCCGTAGAATTTAAACAGTGACCTTGAGCAAACGTACTTCAACAGTTGAACAGTTGAAACTGAAGTCATAACTATAAAACATTGTAAAGTCTTCGAATCGCTCAATTATTTCAGAAAAATAACAATGATAATTCTCGACATCCACGTACTTTTAGACATATGTTTGACTTTTTCCAATGACAAAATGAAAAAAAATGTTTATTCGATTTTTCCCCACGAGAAGAATGCCTCATCCAAATGCCGAATAAAAATAACGCTTAGCGTAAGAATAAAAAAAGAGATAAGCGAACAAAGTGAAATGTTGATAAGACCTATCACTATTGTGCTGTACGGATTCAGTTCACACGAAGAAGAAGGCAAGATTGTGTATCTTGTTATGTTAAAGACGTTATTGTGCCATTCGACCGTAAATTACACAGATGCATGCAGATCTACTGAATTCATGAACAAAAATGCAGTAATTGTTTGGATAATTCAAAACAAATCATTACTTCTACTAAAGCGCAATTGCTACTCCAGTTGTTGCTCAGTGATATCAATTTCGTTCAAACAATCGAATACATTCTTGAATAGAAAAATCGCTGAGTGAGTTTTCATTGCCGAATGTTGCAGTTAATCAAAATCATTACGAAACTATCGACTAAATGCCTCCTCATTTTATCGTGTAGACATTTTTAACAGTAAAAGATTTTGAACATCCCACCTGCATCATTCTAAATCCAAAACACCAAAGTTGCCTGAGTTTGACGGTGAGCCTGAGATCGCACATGAAGTTACGCCTCCTAACACTAAACACTACCCGTCGTAAAAGAGAACAAGTTGGGGCGAATAGAGAACACTGAAAAAAATTGTCTTCACTCCGAACCAGCTCGGAAATGCTGCCATACCAGCACACAGAGAACGCAATAAATTACGTCAAAATGCACTTTCTAAAATCGTCATCACATTCAAAACTAATTATTATGTAATGTAACAATTATAACGGCAAAATGTCAAATTTCATTCAACGCGAATGTTTCTCACACAAAATCGTTGAGTTGCTTTCATCATCTCATACCTCAAACAAACTCCTTTTCACCATGACCTTTTCACAATGCTACTGATTGATGACGGTCGGTAGTGTTGTTGTTAGTGGTGTTGACATTGATACTTTTTGATGATTACTTTGTGTTGCGAAAGAAGGAAGAAAGGGTTGATGATGAGAGGATCTGATCCGAAAACCGATATCGATGTTGAGATTTGTAAAAGTGATCGATTGCAACTGATCAAATCGATCAGCAATTCGATGAATTGATAGTCTCAGCGATCATCAACAGTTCCATCGATCAGCAATTACTGATCTTTGTCTTAATAACGAACGAAAAAGCACTAACCACTACCACACAAACATCGAGTAATGCTCTTTGGTTTACTCTAATCATGCTATACGCACTCACTGCATAAATCATTCAAGTTACATTTACGCAATTGTTTCATTGAACAAGAATACCAGTTTAATGGCAACGATCGGAAATGAAATATTTATTGACGAGTTCAATCAAAATGGAGCCATCCCTGAAACCATCTCACAAAGCGACTCATTCGATAATATTCTCCTTCATCGTTGAAAATACCACAAAGATTTATACTCATAAGCGTTTAAGAGCAAAGTTAAACACAATATTCCAAGAGTTGGAAAATGAAAGGAGGAAGCACAAAACCGGAGAGGTGATAGGAAACGAACGGATTAATTCCATACAGATGAGAAAAACCCACAAGTGAATACTAATACCAAGCGTAAACAACATATCGTACTTCATCGTTTTGATGGAAAACGGCAAGGATGTTGACAATACGGGGAAAACGATCTTTTACTGAAATTAAGAGGGTCGACAGCGGAAGATTTCAGTGGAAAGGAAGTCTTTTGACGTTATTATGATTAACTGTTGATGGTGGAATAAGAAATACAACAAGAAAGCATTGGAACAGAGTGAAAAACCAACTGAAATTTCATTGGTTTCCACAAGTTTTTCCCTACCAATGAGAACAATTGTGAAATGTGGAGGAAAACCGAATCAATTTTAGTCAAATTTATTAGGTTGCATTCAGTCTTTTTTTGCTATCTGCACTGAATGCGCTCCACTATCGACTAATCCTAAAAACCAAAAATGGCTCTCGAAAACAAGTATAAGTTCAAATGAAGTAAGCCGTTTGCTGTACACATTCGTTCATTCGTTCGTTGTATTCAGTGGGGAAATTCACTGAAAAACTGAAAAATTACAACTTTTTTTTTGTGCACAATGAAGTCATCCACTGACATCTCACATTACAAGCGAAAATGCTTCCCCTAACTAAACCATTAGCACAATGAAAAAAGATGGACAGAGGAAATTACTTGAGATTTCTAAGTTAAAGAATCGTAAAGAAGAAACATAAGTAAGGTAAAAGGATCAATGCATGGTGGGCAATCCAGCAACTATTATTGATGCACAAATAGATATCATATCGCATCTTCACTTCAGCATTATGAGAATGTGTTCTTTTCTATCGCAATTATCAATCGTTCGCAAACAACTCCGCTAATTTACGGTGAGATCACACAGGGCAGCGAAATTTTACGACTATTAATGAAAAGATATAAAACCATTATGTTTGATCGATTTTATGTATCTATTCAAGGATTAGTTAAATTAACGATATCAAATAATCGATTCGTCGCCATCAAATAATGAGCAGTTACGACGAACATTTCCATAAGACACCTGTAATCAGAACAATGATCTGTTGCATTAAATATGAAAGAGAATTTCGACAGATTGAGCAAAAAATTCAAGTTTATCAAATTTTCCTCAACGTTTTCAAATGACTGAATCGTAATGCATTCTGAACGAAAATAATTTTGGCATAAATATTTCTCCATATTTTATTGGGAACTATCGAACTTAATGAGAATATTCAGTTTTCGCTTTAAAAAGCAATCCAGGTGTCATCAAAATATATTCTAAATTGTGGTTTTAATGAGTTCGCCGATATCCTCAATTGCTCCGACCTGATTGACTCATGCAGAACTCGTTGAAAACAACAACAACAGCGACAATTTCCAGTTTTAATTACTTCGCTACAAACACGAACAATAAATTATGTCGTACATAACTTCCAAACGTTGAAAACAGATAATGTAAAAAGCAATTCGAAAAGAGCGCAACTGAAAAACATGAAAATGAAACATACAAATGAAAAAAATGGACCAACTGCAAGGCTTAAATGAAGAATAACTGCTAGTGACGGATAGTAGATGTTCTGAGTTCAACAGACTTTTTTTTCAGTGATACAAGAGGATTGTTGAAAATACATTTGTCTAGAGATTTCAGCTGATGAATTGAATCGTGTTAATCGAACAGACAACATCGATAATTCACCCACCATACATGTGAACGCAACGCAAAGCATTTGAAGTTTGCAGTACGAAAAACACCTCAACATCGTTCACGTTCAGCTGTTTGAATGTGCAACTTGCAAGGCGAATGAATCAACTGAGATTTACCTCCGTTTACAATTCGTTTCAATTTGTCGGTTTATTTAGAATTGATTTAAGGAAAATCATCTATCGTATCGAAGCTATTCCATTCGTTCAATTGGTGGTTGGAAATTGCGATGAGCGAAAAGCACCGAATAAAAGGATTTGATTTGTCATTATTAGCGCGTATTCGAAATGACTTTTCGGTTGGTTGGTTGACTGGAAGTTATTTCACTTGATTTCGTCGAGAATCAGTGAGTAAATGCATATGTGACATAAACAATTTTCGATCGAATGCCATTTTTTCAAAACGAAATGCTGAAAAATACCGCACATCGAAGCTTTCAATACATGTTAACACTTCGAATTCTCGTTGAAATGGAACATAAATTCTGATGTGAATTTGTGAGCGATCAAAAAACACGTTCAAACAATCAACGGTGACTGGAAAGGATTCTGTACATATCTCATATTAGATTTTTAGTGCTGAATAGTAACAATAACAATTATACTGGATACAATAAATATGAAAGCAACATGTAAATTATGATGAAAACACTTCCTTAGATTACACTGCTGAATCAAAACATAATACGAAAACGATTGGGATGTCACATAAGAAGTTATCAAGTTAGTCTCAGGCACAAACAAAACGATCCAAACACCCGGCTTTCTTTACAAACCCGCACTTATTATCATGCAAAAGACGATTTCGCCTAGTGAGGTATCCAAAATCCTTAACAAAACATTCTTTTCACAGACTTGAAACACTTCGAATTTGTTTTCCGATGAATACTTATATGCCTAATCAGATAGAGATTCCACGAAACATAAACCAAATGGAAAATAAACTATACGTATTGGAGCAACAATAACAGAATGCTAATAAATCACTCAACACTGTTCAAATCGCAACGGATCAGTTGTTATTCTCAACGTCAATGAACAACAAACACCACAAAAAGTGTCGTGCTATAATCTAATAACTTCAACTCATACACAAAAATTGTACTGTTCCGTTTGAAGTGATCAAAAATTTGTTCGCTGATCCATCTAAGCAGAAGTAAACAGATTGCATTTGTGCTCTGTTGATGGAATAATCATTCGCCCAACAACAAATAGTTTCATTGAAAATGGAACGAATGATCCATAAAGTTATGTGAGCATTGTTGGAATGGTTTGTTGATTGTATGTCAGATTTATAGCAAACGAAAGTGATGTCACAACTTTTGAGTGCTTCATTGTTAGGAAACAACGAAAGCCGCGAAATACGTTTCAATTTGTACTGACTTGATTTTGACTCTGTATGAACAAATGCTGATAGAAGTTGGATATGAGAACATTGGGAACAATCGTGGATTTCGAAACGTTCACTGCTTCATAGTTGTATTATGAGGCGTTTTCAGCACTCCAAGGAATTGGACGAATCCAAAAAAAACTAACAAAATTAGTTGTTTCGTTGTACAGCCTAGTACCACTCGGGTTTTTTTCGTCAGTCTAAATTGTATCAAGTAAACCCAAATTTCAACTGACATAAAGCACTAAGGACTGAAAAGCTTTTAAATATCAACAAAGAACGAAAAAAACTAAGAAATCCAAATGTATGACGCAATGCTTGAGCAGTGTTATGAATGTGCCAGGAGTAGCTTGACACGATATTTTCCATTTCCGACGACAACTCCTTTCCTCCCCCCCCCCAAAAAAAAAACAAATATCAATAAAATTTCTAGAACTCCACAAATTTTCCTTATGGTCAAGAGACATTTTCAGATTGCAAATCTTATTTCGAACCGATAAAAGCTGCCGTTTCTCTGAATTCTTTACAGCGGCTTTTTAAGCGTAAGATCTTCATTTCTAACTGTTACTGTGACTTCCATTGTGTAACAGAGCCAAAAAATTCAATCATTCTGTTTGACTTCGTGTTTGCCTGTTCTGTTGTTGTATTGAGAGCACTACTACTGTCTAATGGATTCGCACATTTGAAATTATGATTTGAGCGTATGAAATTATTGCGTGTGAATATTTCCAATTCACTGCTGAAAATCAAAAATTGATGATGCAAAATCGATTCCATATGAATGAATAATTGTGACAACCAACTGAAAGTGCACTCACAGAATCAGTCGAGAACAATTTTTATTGTTGTCGAATATCGAGACATTACGTCGCCAACAACTGAAAATGCATTATTCATTGCATTTCATCGAATGGAATTGAATTTTTCGAATTAACAATACACATATATCCCTATGAACAGAACATATCAATTATACCATGCATGCATTTCTTACACCAACAAGCATTCTTTGTATCTCATAGCTTATTGATACTGAATAATTGCTGCGCTGATAGAGTTGATCAAAATTTTAGTGCGCAGCTGCATGTAGTCCTCAGGGAGAATACGGTGGCTTGGTGCTGCTTAATTACAATAATTGAGTGATGAATTGAATGAAAACCGTTTATTAATGTAAGATGAACATGAAATTACTAACGCATTCTTGCAAGAAACATATGCAACTGTTCATTAAGAAATAATCGACCACGAAATATTTCTTCGAAACAGTTTCCCTCATAAAGCTAATGCAGCACTGCATTCAGCATTCAGCAAGGTCTTATGCATTTAAAAGAGAAAATTTTCTGTAGCACGGCATTTCAAGCAAAGTGATTATGGATGATCGATTCAGAGAATGTATTCTGCGTTAATAAATCATCATCTATGGTACTCAACTAAAAAGCAATTTGCAATACATGTACATGTTCAAACGGTCAACAGCTACTACGAAATAGTCAGCTGAACGTACTTTGATAACGACAGCAAGCAAATTCCACTAATAACATTCTTTTACCATATTTCATCTCGGAGTTAGTACGTCCCAAGTAGTTATCTGAGTTATTTTCGTCAACTAATTGCATTGAGTCAGTTACTCTAAAACCCAAAAATTGTCGTTGTTGTTGTTGTTCATATGTGAGAACTCTTCGGATGAGAATGTTTTCGTTTAGGTTGTTTACAGTAAGAAATGGTATATTGAATGGTAATGGTAATGGTACGTAGAATGGTAATCGTTTATGTTTTCAGGGTGTTTAAGATGTGAATGTATACATGTACATATTTGTTGCAATTGTACAACTGAAGAACATGATGTGATGAATTCGAAGAAGGAGGAATAGAAACGTAATGAAATGTAGGCCGTGCTAAGTTAAGATAAAAGAATCAATATACTACCTGCTAACTAAATGATTTCAGCTCAAACTTATTTCACACGGAATCGAATTGGTCATCGTTTGCAGTCAAGAAGATTTCACTTTAAAAAACATTTATTTTCAATGACTAAAACGTAGTCAACCTTCAGACTTCATAAAATAACCGATATATTCTAAAGAGAAAACTTTCATTATCAAGATATTTCAGAATGATGAAATGTGTACGCACGCCATTTATGAGCACAAATGACGATTGAGTAGCAGTGAATTGGTATCCATATAGACAATTATTATGGCTGAATATCGTTGTTATGAATACGATATCAAATAAATGAAAATGGGCACAAATTACGATTGTTTACCACATGTATCTTAATGTGAAATTGTGCAGATGGATGCACAATTCCTAAATGAATAATTTTTTGCATAATAAAATGAAGAAATTCACAAATTTTCGTGAACTGTTCACTCGGAGAAGTCAATAAACAGGAAATGAAGAGAAGCGATTTCAACGGAGGTTCGAATTACATTGTTAAAGAAGCGATGATCACATTACAAAATAAACCATCTTAAGCGGTTTTACTCTTTGATACTGATATCTTAACTGAGTTCAGACTCGATAACAAGCTAAGTACCAATAAATTGGTATTCATAAACATACTTATTGCCGTTGAATAATATCGCTGTTTGGATAATAACACTCACATATTGCATGAGAATACGGAAGTGAAGTTGTGTGATTTTGTAAACAAGTGAACAATTGTTGCTGAAGTATTAAACACTCCAATACGACGACTCACTCGGTAAACAAGTGTTCCTTTAAAAACGATGCACACTATTTAAAAATTCGTTTTAACACAGTCCCTAAATATTTAATGCGAGTGATTTGTGAGGTTCCTCTACGGAAATACAGTTTAAGATTTTTCTTAAACTGTATTTCCGTAGGGAATTTTTTCCGAAACGTGAGCTCTGAAATTGCAGAGACTTGATCTAACCCGAAAGCTATTGCACAATATCAAAAATCACAAATGTTGCCACCTTAAGCATTCCTGAGTCTTCAGAAATGAAAAACAGAGTTCTTTCACGAGCGAACATTATTATTCTTCAAATGTTTGTCCGCTATTTTGTTTAAAATTTAAATTTTCACGTTTCAGTTCGCAGTTAAAAACATCGTAAACATCAGGCTCAACCATAACAATAACAATACGAACGATAAGAATAACATTTACAGTAGTGATAAATAATGAAAGACTATCTTTCATTACTTATCAATCATATATTAATAGGGGTACCTGGTAATAGATGACTGATAAATAATGAAACACACTTCGCATTTACTCGATAAAACATCGCATCAGTCCCATCTCCCATCTAGTTGTTCAGAGTTAAGATGGCATAATAAATAGGCGGTGTGAACGGGTCATCTCATCTTTATCATCATCATTATAAGTATTGCTATCGTTATCATTGTAACAGAATCTCAACAAACTATAATTGACTAACTTACAATAAGAAATCAGCTCAATCGGTCATTCAGTCGGTCGGCAGCTAACTCGCATAATTCATTTCGGTGTAACAATACAGCCTCGAGCTAATTTGTGAGATACACATATACAAAGATAAATATCTATATCTGTATACAAACGCATATCCGTTCATTAAACTGAACCGTCGTCCTGTTTACTACAGCATTTGCAAGCAAACCAATAAATGAATGAAACTTTTAACCATGAGTTTACTTGGTACCACTTTATACGATATCATTATCGTTGCGTCTTCTTATCTATCAATGATCTTTTATTTCTGCTTTGTATCATCGAATGGTTCAATGAAGAATCAGCGATTGTCCTCATCTTCATTAACTTTACACAATCGAAACGACAACGTGCACGAATAAAAAACGCAACAAACGAATCACGTTACACTTCTTCACTGATACAATCCACAACAACCACAAATCACGATCCACCAGAGGAGTTCACTACCCTCCATAAATCATTTGTTTAGCTTTTTTTGTTGGCTCGTTAGCTCGACTGTTCGAAATGAAAGTGGGAAGTAGAATGCAGAAAACACAATCAAATTAATTGCAACAGAAAAAACAACAACAACAACAACAAGCAACAAGCAACTCTTCAAGTGAATGATTGCTATCAATTTCTCCGAACCCACTCCTCACCAAATGATACATTCAAACCGACAAATCGTCAGCAAATTATCGTATCAAATCTGGTTACGATGCATTCGTTTCCATTTGACCTTTTTCGATCAGAAAATAATACAAACTCTTCTTTGCTGAATGTTCAAGGGCAAAAATCTTAAGCGAATAAACGAGCAAATGAACAATAAGCAAATACAGAAATAAACGAATGCAACAGATAAAAGATAGAAGATTAGTCGTTAAATTGGCTGCAAAAAATGATGTTGATGATGAGCTAACAAAAACGGTTCAATCGGCCGGGTGTGCAAACAAATAAGAATGCAACATCTCTTTAGAATAAATTGATTCAGAGCATTGCCACAGATGTTCGTTTACATTATTCAATTGAGGCTAACAAGCGAAAGATAAAATGCTTTTTGCAAACACTTAAAAAAAGATGGTTTGCAAAAATGATTAATATATCGAATTTATGGAGCCACTATAAACTTGCGTGAAGCTACATCCACTGGCCTTTGATTCACAATGACAACTGTAATAAGTGATGTACCTACTTATACAACGGGATCGATCAATTAATTAAATTAATGATCACGCTTATGTAATTTCGGTTTCAAATTCAAATTAGAACATCAACTGAAATGAATTAGGGATAATCAGCACGGGATATCGCAATGGATTACACTTAACTCAGATTAAGGCTAAGGGTCAAACCAGCCAGGCGATGATGCTTTCTTCTTGATGGAACTTCGGTGTGAGCCTCAACCTAACGAAAACTAATGCTAAGCCCAAATACAATGTATCGCAATATCTTGCTCTGACTATCGCCACTTAATAGCATGTGAAGCGCTATTTGTATGAAGTGCTTTGACAAATTTTGCCGAGCCCTTTTCTTATCCGATTGAGAGTAAAAATTCATCGAAATAGCCACTGAAATTGCTATGGCTGTACTAAATGTGATCAGAAAACGACGAAATGAATTATTTTCTTCAAAGTGTTCTCTCGTCGAGGGATAAAAGGTCAGTCACTAAAACGCAATGGGCGAAGAATACAGCCCACTTAATGCTAATTAGATTCAGCAATTCGAACAGCATTATTATCTCGTTAATATCCCAATAACTCAATCCATATACATCTACGCGGCATGATCGGTTATTGGTCAGCGTTCAAAGCGATGAAAGCAATCATAATGTTATTTGAACGTCTTCAGTGAAACGTTCGATAGAATATATGCGGACACAACGAAAATAAGTGAATCCTCTGTCATCTTATCTCAAGAAGATGACATGAAGAATACATCTGCCGTTCGTTTTCTTCTTCATTATTATTATTAATATCATTATTACCACTGTTAGTATGATTATGATGAAATTATATGCGTATTTGGCTAAGTATCACGATCAGATTAAGCTTAATTACGCAGAAACAGCTACTACATAAATGATCATCTCCTACACGAATTCTGAACATCTTTGAGAGTCATCGTTCTCGCTGATCTGTGAATGCTTGTGAAGAGGTAGATGTCCGCTTTTCCACGAGCCATACGGGCGCTGCTCTCATATCTTCTTTCATGAATCACGAAACAAGACAAAGTTATTAAGATTTCACAGTTGAACTAACGATGACATATGAAGTGATTTCGTTCATTCCCCAAAAAGTATTCACTGAATGGGTCAATCAAAAGAAATATTCCGAATCTGCATCAGAGTGGATTTGTTATTTTCAACATTACGTCTGGAGTAATCAGGAGAAATTTTCAAAGACCCTCAGAAATATTCTTTGCAAATGCAGTGTAAATTCAAAACCAGATAAACAAAAACGAAATAACCAAAAAAAAAATTCAATTCTTGTCTTTATTCAGTCGGAATTTAGCCTCATTCCGTTAAGTGAAATTCGAAATTAACTTTCGCCAGATAACTTCATTTTGCATGCGTACGTACGTCTAGGATTAAGGGAACAAATAAGGCCCACTTTCAATCTAGCATTATCGCAGGTTCGAGTTATCATCACATTTTACACACAATGATCGCTGTCAAATCAAAGTGCTGAAATTAATAGAGGTCATCGACAACGTTTCGAAGCGATCGGTTTTACGTTACAATTTGCAATCACTTCATTGCAATTTGCAACTGAAATTATAAATAGCGTGCTAGGTCGCGATTAAACAAATAAACAAAACGCTTCGATGAAAATCACGCAAACAAATGATTTTTTGTGTAAAAAAAAGAATCGTTTTCTGAATTGTTTCACTATCAACTTGCAGCTTTCAAGGTTTTGTGCCGACATTTCGATGTGGGATCACTTAATTCGACATCTCCTCGTTCAAAAAATTCTCATCTCTTTATTACATTAGCACTCTCCCAAATACCCGATCTTAGTGAAGGATATGAAGTGAGAAAGTAATTGGTCGACTCGAAATTTGCGGCTTCATCAAGCAACTGATTTGAAGTGATAATGAACAAATAATGATCATATCCAGTCGAGCGAACGAGTTGGATATGTGTACGTATTAATCCGTAAGTACACGGATTAGTCCAGGCACATAAAGCGAACAAGTAGCGATTGATATGGATGAATGCGATTTTATTGGGTGTAGCTGAGCAATGAAGCTGCATTTAAACAAGCTGCAATTCTGCATTCAAATAAGTAGTCTTGTTCATATGGGTATGTGAACGTGAATGATTTTCACATTCAAAACTCGCTTTAGACGTTTCAGATTTCTATTCACAACGTGCAACGAATAACTTTTGATTTCATATTGTAGCAGTGGTTAACTTAAATGAAGAGTAAGTAAGTGAAATGTAATTTACCAATTGATTTGAAGTGATCTCGATTGAATGATCATTATTTGTTCATTATCACTTCGAATCTTTTTCAAATCAAACAATTTTCATCTAATCATCCAGCGACGAGGTAACGACTCAAATAATTTCAACACAACGTTGAATCCAGTGGATTCCTGGTAGAATCATCTAACATCCATCAATTCAAGCCAGCACCAAGTTGATCGCCAATTGCATAAATTGAATGAGTTCAAAAGTTTGCTTACAATCGGTCGGACTGTTAAAAGGTTACAATGTTATGGAGAAACTGATTCAAAACAGCAACTGTTGTTTGATAACACAACTGAAAATAAAATGAAATAAGAATTAAAACATGGTTCTGACGGAAATCAACAAAATATAAAAACAGCAAAGAATTTCCGCTCTTTTCCATGGATGCAAACGTTGCTTGCCTACTCAAGAAAATCATGCTTACAACTCGAAAGACCATAAATGATAGCGTTAAAAGGGTTATGAATAACTGTTCACTGTCCACAAACAATATGCATAAAGTATCATTGAATAACCGTTTCAAAATACAAAAATTCCATTCAAAAGTAATCATTTCGTTTGCACTTTATTTACACAATTGTGATTGAGAATAAAACCATAAAATATGTATACATTACCATTGTAAATAACGAAGCGCTATCGAGCAGTCAGCAGCAAAATGGCAGCAAACGAAACGAAACCGAACCGAATCGAACAACCTTTTCGATGGCATTATCCAATCGAATTTCTTTCATGCATTATACCGTTTTTATGCATATTCCTCTCCTTTCAATGTTCACGCAAGCTTCATTCAACAATTCAATGCAACTGATCAAATAGCCAGTTGAAAATTACAATGTGTGACTCATGAATGATTTTTCAGTGATACACATCTGAAATGCTCTATGTGCAAGCTATTTACGTCATATACGCAGCTGAAGTGGAACTAAATCGGAAATTAGCCCACATAGTTAGAAACTCAAAGGTTGTTAGTAAAATTTCCTAGTGGCCAGTTTCAACTAATCGCATGGAAACTACTCAAGAATCGCATTAATAAAATGGTGAAAGTTCTTTCCGCAATTCATGATGACAATAGAAAGTATTTCTCGATTCGATTGGACACAACAATGCAAGCAATCAACGATTAGCAAATTTGTAATCCGTTAATATTTACTTCTTAATTTCTATTCGTGGAACTACAGAAAGGGGAACCGTTTCAAACACACTGATGCATCAATATTTCAAAGTCAGAGCAAATTAACTATAAAAAACTCCGATTCAGGAAGTGAAATGATGGAATGCTGAGCAAAATGTATACGGACATTTGGAAATGAAACGAAACATTTGTTCATCACTGGAAATATAATAACATATCGATAACATGCCGAATCTAACCGCAAAACAAACAAAAATCTTTCTATAACAAACATTCAAGCAGGAATACACTGAAAAAACAAGAACTGATCAACTGCTCCAGCCGAGTGTAAGGTTTCATTCGGCATAAATCAATCACAACAATGGTGTTTCGATATCAACAGATGCAAATAAACACCGTTGGTCACAGGAAGGAAAAGCCGAAATCATTTGTTCACAACGGAACGAAAAACAACGACTAATTCTGAAAGAAGTCTTGAAAATTTAGAGGAAAGCTGGATGGATGAATGTTCCAGTTGCTTCGCATAAACTCAACAGAAACTAAAACGAACAACATTGGCCAATGTCATTAAATAACATTACTATAACATATTGAGACTAAGCTATAGGCAATGCTTTAGTTTGACCCTAATTGCATCGTTCAGCAACTGAAAAGGGATTTCTGCATTTTCGATATGTTCCTCTTGAAATATGACCGACCATACACGCAGAGTGAATTCGCTGAGCCGTAACAGCAACGTAATCATGCAATGAAAACAGTTGAATTAACGAATTGATTGAAATATTAGGAGGAGTGCCCACTAAATGAGCTTGCTTGAACTGATGACATGAACATTAAATTAAGATTGACATAATATGTTGCTCTACTTCTAAGCTTTCGTACGATTATTCGTTCATTTAATCACTCATTCGTTCCATCTTCATCGAGTGCAACATTATAAATGTTTTTGCTTCAATGATTTTCCATTACGCAAATCAACGAGAGACTAACCAACAGAAACATTCAACATCACCATAAATTTGTGCCATGCACATATTCATTTATCATTCACCCATTCCCATTCCATCAATACATCACCCGATAAACTTTCACTCAATTTATTCCACTAATGACACTAATTACCATTTCTTGTCACAGAGTTCAAATGGCGATTTCTCGTTCATACGTTCAAAACCTTGACACAAAACATGAATAATGACCTTTGCTGATTTGTCAACAATTCAAGAAGTAATTTTCCAACATATTCAAGTCAGACTTCTTCTAATTATGAATAGTCTGCAGTGAAACGCGGTGAAGCTTCCGACTAAGACTCACAACTATCATTGTTATTGATAATAATAACGCAATTAAGAGTTAGTCATTTTTCGCTCGTCCACAATATATTACTCATTGGCACGAATCGCACAAATAACACTAACGATTCCATTGATTCTTTCGTCAAATTTTCAATTGTATTAAATTATTCAACTCGCAACATCAATTCATTCGTTCGCCCACTCACGAATATCAGTCAACAAATATCATTCGAAAACAAAAAATACCAGTGATGCAAACCTCTCGTCGTAGAAAGCATTCTATAAAATCTTATTCAGTTCCTCGGTTTGCTTGAATCATAACCGTTCCAAACGAAAAAATCCGTCGGTGCCTATATTATCGATGCTATTCTACGAATACTCCAAAGAATGTACTCAAAAATAGAAGAAAGCATCAATAAAAAGATACACTTTCAATAAAATGCTGATAATGGTATGTTCTGTTCTCTCAACGCTGAACGTGGAAATTTCAGTTATTTCATTGGAATGTGGTGATTTCCAGCTCAATTGCCTCATTATTCAAACGATTCAAATGAATTAGCATCATTGCACTGTTGCATCGCATCGTTGCCGAGAATAAACTGTGCATCGGATTTATCGAGTAATTATCGATGATTTAGAAGCGAGAATATGGGAAACGAGAATGATTTGAGGCTGGAATATTGGCGATGAATGGTTGATTGAGTGATTGGCTGATTGCAGACAGGAAGGCAGGCATTCGGCGATAAATGAATTCAACTTGCGGATGTGGATCATTAAATGAATTTACTTCTACACAGTTAGCATCGATCAGCACCAGTTCGTCTATTTATTCGTATCTTGGGATGTGGATGAAGGGCTGAATGTACAATTAATCCAATTCATTGTGACAATGAAAGGATGAGAAGTGTGCATGGGTAAGTGTGTGCATATGCACAAAAGAAGTACATATACATGTATGTGCTGTTATCCCATTCAACAGTTGATTTTATTCATGTCAGTACAATTTGTTGCTGGATCAATGCATGCGTTCATTGTTTTCCGTATACAATCGTGCATTTTCCTTCACTAACGAAAATAGCACGAAACTGAGGTGACCGCAGTGACTGAGAATGGAATGGGACACAAGAATTATGATACTAATATTTATGATCGTAATTCCAGGAGTGACAGTTTAGAAAGGTTTTATAAAAGTTAGTGAATTGCAGAAGTGAGCGAAGAAGTAATCCATTAAGTGCCTAAAAAGAACAGAATTTGAGCTAACTTAATGGAATGAATCACTTCATTTCCTATCATCCAGCAATCCACTTCTCCATCGTGCATTCATTCCTAATGGAAATTCCGAACCTACACTTAATTGCATCATAAATCCCACGGCGATCACCATGCCTTCAGATTAGTTTCTAAACCTTCGTTTCCAACAATCAAATGAAATATTCATCGACATGTATACTTTTTACAGCCTTCAACTCAATATATCCACAATCCTCATATCCACCTGTGTTTCCAATATAGCAATTATCGAATACTCATAGAGTATTGAGTACTTCTAAAGGAAGCAAATGTATGTTTGTGCATTACGCATAATAACAATCCTTTCCTTATTCTGCAAAACAAATATCAAGTTGATAATCCGGGATAATCTTTTGTTTGTACGTTTCACTAATCGTTATATCCAAATGCTTTTTGTGATGGTCGGTCGATTCGGTGATATTTCGACTGCGCAGAGAAAGGAAAACGTCTCAGCGAGTAGCACATATGTGAGAGGGTCAATCGCATCAACGCGATTCATATCGCTCTCAAAAACACTCATCGATCGTAATTGTCGGTCAAAAGTATCACGCCAATGTAATTATTTCCTAATTATGAATGTCTAATCAACGCGATAACATCAAATCCATCGTTCAATGAGTGTTGCTTCGGACAAAATTAGCCTCTGTTCTGCAGCAAAAGGTCTGCCTCTTAAGAAAATGCAGACTATGGCATGAAGTTCATGAGAAGTTTGATGCGACTGAATCGTAAAACTAATTGGTAATACGATAGGGTAATATTCTCCACTAACGCGTTTTGAAATCGATATTTGATCATATGAAAGGTTCAGCGCTGGATGATATAATCGAGATAGATGGTAAGATTTCATTAAGAAAACTACAACGGAATCCAACAGCTGCCAAAGTGTTTTCTAAAGCATGTCGCATATTTCAGAAGTTTGACAATTAATCCACGAAAAAATTACTGTAATAAATGAGGCTTCTTATTAATTTTTCATCACTAAAATGTCGCTTTAATGGATTGAAATTGAAGAAAGTTGATGTTGACTGTGTATCGTAAATGGTCAATACGAGCAATTAGATATGGCACGGCAATTCAGCACATACGAATATTATGAGCATATTGATGCATATAGTAAACCTCAACTAATGTGAATGATTTATAGCATTAAATACGCAAGAATGAATCTCTTCGTGCCATAAGCATTGATATTATAATGATAGCATCCATGTGGCTCACCGCATTGCATCTGTGCAGAGTAAATATCGTCAATATCACCTCAAAAACATCAAGTTGTTTTGATGTTGATGCATCCATCCATCAGTTTGTTGTCGTAATGCATGAATAATAAACAACCCAAAATATCGATTGTAATTCGCTTTGATCACTTATACACCACTCAAAATATACCTCTTGTGCACAACAGATGACAGCTTTCAAAACGTTAGTTAACACATAGGGTTTTTTAATGACTTTCAGTGCAAGGTAAACAAGATTAAACTGAGGAGAATCCATAAGATCTTTCCATTGTAGTGACCATGAAATGATATCACTGCAAATTATTACCCCATATACTTAACTAGAATTAAGGATTTGTATTATGCAATCCTTAACGGATGAACGAATAAACGGATATCCGTTTATTTCATAAAGCCGATTGAGTGTTACGGAATAAGCTCATTGTCAGTCCTGTAGGGTGGTTGCTCTGAAGTATAGTAGGTAATGAACGTAAAGGGATCAACGAGCAAAGGACGTAACTAGAGCAAAGTTAGAATGAGATTCACGCCTGAAGGTTACCCTACATTTAGTTGAGCAGATGAAAGATTACAAATGTTCAGGGAGCATCGTGATTGTATCCATTCATCCATTCATACATTGATCATCAAGCATTCATAACTTATTTTCAGAGAATTAGATTAGAATGATTGCGTGCCTCGCCAGCATTTTGTAATAAATGATTGAATGCATGAATTTGTTTACATATAATGAAAATTTTGAATGCGCACCAATGGAGAACAGAATACTCAAATAAATTTCAACATTGCTAATGAAAGCACTGCACCACATCACAAAATCATTTATTTTACGTCCCCAATGAAACTGCTGCATTCAGTCAGATTTATGCATTCAGCTCTTCAGAATTTATTTCATTGATGAACTGAAACCATAGGAAACTAATCTCTCTCTATACGAATTGGGGCAGTGAAATAAATAATGAGTGATTCGTTTAGCATTTATCATTGCACTACATCATGCATTTGTAAGAAATTCAAGAAATCAAATCATTCAAATCGGTAGAGATCAAATTAGATTTGCTGGATCATTAACTTACAAAATTAATGGCCAAACAAAACTGTGCATAAGACACGAAAAGAATCACAACAACATAATAATATTTAGCTTAGTACACATCGTTTTAGAAATGCTATTTATAACGACAACTCATTCGAACACGATGACTTCAATCTCTCGTTGAGTGCTGTATCCCAAGAAAAAATAACGGGCAGATGAGGAATATGTCACTCATACAACGTTTACATTCATAATCATCTCATACGGACTTCTTCTTTGTTCTGACTGTTGTTGTTGTTGTTGCTTTCACTGCACAAAGAAGAACTGAAGAGTCGGTCTTCGAAGGATGATTGAGTTACGTACATCGTTAGATACAGATATATGTTTACGCATACAAAACAAATAAATAAAACAGACAAGGCAGGTGCAAAAAAGGGTTACGAAGAGAAGAGAGTAAGGTAGAAATTTTAGATGATTTGGATGCAAATAAACATCAGCTGACTGGATATGAATTGAATGCTGTTTTTGTCAATAGATTTCATTCATCCACTGAATGGTGGTGAATATGAATGGATTTTGAGATATCCAGCTGAACGAATCGAGTAACGAATGGATTGTGCACAAGTGGAGTGGGAGCGGTTGTGTTGATTTGATCGGGTAATTTTTATCCAAATCTTTTGTTACACTTTTTATCGTATTTGTTTCAATTGAGTTTCGTCGTTTGCTGGCTCGTTTGTTGAAATGGCAGCCTATAGAATAATGATCTTTTTTCTTTCAGCAATTTATTTAATCATCCCATTCATCTGTCGTATGCCATTTGGTTCATTCATTCCCTCAGTGCTGTTGTGGATGGATTCTTCAGAGACTGTTGGATGTTTCAGAGATTTTCTGAATGAATTTAGTCGCAAAATGTTTTGTAGGACGTAACTAGATTCTCATTCCTATATGTCATTGCAATATTTCATATAGGCTGATTGCAATTTGCCTAAAGTTACATTATAATAGATGCGAGAGTGCGGATTCTTCAAAACGTTTTGTCTATGCGATTTATTTGGTTTCAGATTGTGCCTACTACCACTCAGAGCATCTGGAAGACGTACTGCCTTACTTTCCGAGGAGAATCGTTGAATATTTGAAGCGAAAATGCCTGCTGCTCGGGTAGACTTCAAAATTTGCAAGCGATAACGATTTGGATAACGAATGAGCGCAACTCTTTTCATCACAACAACAAATCACTAATTTAGATTCTCGTAATCTAATCCTATAAATTCAATTCAAAATTGTTTATGCAAAATAGAACAGCTGAACAATGTGTCTGATCACACGACAAACTGCTCGTTGAATACAGTTTTATATCCTTGAACTGAGTGCCTTATGAATGCGGCACGCTACTATCAAGTTGTAAAAGAGCGACATGATATGAATATGAAATAAGAATCGTACACCTGCTCTCAAAGTGTTCTATATTCTCAAAAGAGTAAACGCATAACGGAGTGAGTGATTTACTGCAGGACATCTCATTGAAAAGCATTGCATTATCATATCGGTGAATGAGCCTGATTTATTAGTGTCGAGCCTTGTAATATCGGACGATAACAGTAATGATGTAAATAATGATATTCAATGAATTGCAAAATAATGATATTCAATGAATTGCAAAATAATGATATTCAATAGTAGTACATATTCGTTTTTCGTTGTTGCTGAACGAGATTACTGCTGAATGAGACATTGAACGAATGTAAAATAAAAATTTCACTGCCCATTTAATATTTTAGTAACAAGCAATGAATTGAGTGCGATAGGGAGACTGCGTCAAGGAAACTGGTACTTTGGATTTTATTACAGGATATTTTAACTTCGGACTCTTACTAGGGAGATAGATCAAGTAAGATTACTGCATGGCATAAGAACTTCTTCGATAATGTTCATAAGAAGTCTCATGGAAGAACTTAGAGGCACGTTCATGCCTACAGCAGTTTTCCTTATCAACTGTTTACTGGAGTGAGGGGTGAAGTATAGCAATGAAGATGAGATGAATAAGGTGAGATAAAAATTGAGCGAGATATCTAGCAGATAAAAATAGATAGAAGTAGTATGAAAGTTTGTTGTAAGATAAGTATGCAAACATCGGCCAGGAGGCATGCAGGTGTTTTAGTTGGTTGTAAGCGTGATATGACATCTGCGCTGTAATTCATTACAGCAGCACAAAAACAACAACGTCAATCGGTCAACTTTCAACGTTACAAACTCATAAAAACAAACAAATTTTGTTTATCCATTTCGCTTTTGATGCTTTCCTCATAGATCATTCATTGTGATTGACGATTTGAGCAGTTTGATGGTCCACAATTTGCACACGTCAAGTCCATTCATTTCAGCTGCAAAGCTCCTAGAGCAGAGGCTCTGATAGGAGATGAGTTTGCCTGCTAGAGGAACTTTGAGTTATCAAGGAAGAACTGCAGAGACTGGCAAATCAGTGTTGATTGATTTTGCTTTATGACTGTTACAAGACAAATTATGAAATGTTTGTAGATGTTTGTTTGATCACGAAGAACTGACGAATTCTTGGCAAACAACCATTTAGTAAGTGGACATCAGGCATCTTGATGATAGTTTGAACAATGTCCGTACTGATGATTACAAAGCCTAATCGGTGTCCCCACTGTAAATCTTCGTACAACCGGAATTAACAGGATGTAAGGTGAAGTGACTAGTGAGGTGATTAAACTCTGATAGTAATCAGAACATAGCTCTTGTTCTTATTGAAGAAATTCGATCGTCTGTGATTATGGGCACTAAAAAATTTATACACGTTCGTCTATTGTTTCAAACTAATTGATCAACTATACCAACATCGATAGGCACCTTTATATCCGATCTGTTAGCCTGCATTGATGTTTGTTTACGAGTCTCGTCAGGTACGCAGATCGGTACCATTCCAAAATTTGCGAATCTTTGTTTTACATATGCATGTTTGCCCCAACAATCCTACGAATTGGTCTTCCTATCGACAACAGCTGGATTAAGTGCTGGAGTCGTGTGCGAAAACGCATCTTCGAAGAACATTTATCAACTAAACTCAACTCGACCGATATCGGAATAAACCAAAACAAATCGAATGAAACAACACGAAAACAGAACAAATATTGAGCTGCTGTCTATATTATGAACACTAAAAAATGAAAGATTTTGTTCAAAAACATCAATCAACCAATCAACATTTGCATTCGATCACTACTACAATTGCATAGTTGTTCTTTCCGTATCAATGATGGAAAAGTCGAAGGCCCGTATGGATAAGAGTCATTCCATACTCATCGCACGCCTCGACAATATCCTCGTCTCTGGCTGAACCACCCGGACTTGCCACGTATTTCACACCGAACTGAAACAAAACTTTTTGAAAATTTCAAAACGTAATCGTCCAATGACACTCGACTGAGTAACCCAATTACGCCTGATAGCTGAAGCATAATTAGTTCATTTACATATTTCGTGGATTTCCAATCATTTTTTGATCTATGGGACTTCTCTGGATTCACGATAAGTTAAGTGAACCTGAATTACTTCATGATATTGAAGTGATTTTGAAATTTCTCGCAAAAACTCTTTCAATTTTTGAAACAAAATTCAGCGTATGTCTGAAGCTTCATTCTGACAGTCGTGTATGAGGAATGAAATCAATCAGATGAGTTAAATGATACCTGTTTAGCGCAGTCGATACTGTCACGGAAAGGAAAGAATGCATCTGAGCTTACAACCACGTTGTTCAATTTACTCAGCCATTCTTTACGTTCTTCCTCAAAACAAAAAACAAAAACTATATTCCTGGATTGTGTATACACAGTATCACTAATTTCCCACAATAATAGATGAATGAATTTGCCGTATTATAAAATATTAATCTAATCGTCAACAATCAACCGCATCGATATAGTGAAACGAAGAAAACTCTCATAGGAATAAACTATCACAACAACAGATTTGTGAACAATGTTGGAGTATTTGAAAAGTTGAATGAAACGAATTCCCTAGGTTCGGTTCTGGGCAATGATCATTTTGTTTATATTCATAATATACTCGTTCAGCTATCTTCCAGGTTGACAGCAGAAAACGAACAGTTGATGAGAAATACTTTTCAGTTGTCAGACGAATGCTTTTGAGTTATTTGAAGAACAAATCAAGGTGCAGCTACAAAAATGTTGACTGATGTTTTACCGTTGAAATAGGATTGACACTTTCGGTGAAATAATTGCTCCAATGCTCTTGTGATATCTCAGATCCTAGTACGCCTGATACCATCACGTCAATTGCATTAGATTTATCCGCTCGACGAACGCTTGGCTTCCAGGGTAAGTTCAGCACACGCTTGTTCTGACGCATCCACCTCAAATTCAACTGGATTTTACAACAGGATCAGCGAATCTATAGTCGTTTGCCGAAGTGTTTTGTCTAAAACGCATCATAACAGAAGTCAGTCCTTGAAACTTGAGAAACCTTCTAATAGAAGTTCGCGATTTTAATGATGTTCCATTCAAAAGAAGAGGTTTCCTTGGTATTATTCAAAAAAAAAAAGAACGACGATTCCAAGTTATTGATGAAGTAATGCATGAAAAACTGATCATATGAATAAAAGTGATCACTGGTGATTTAGCAACTATCAAAAATTCAATCCATTGTTCAATGAGTGGAATACCGTAAACGTTGTTGCTTAATTTCTCAATGGGCTTCTCAAAGTGATTGACTGTTTCAAGTAATTCATGTTATTGTTTGATGGGCGGTGCCGTTTTGCAGAACATGAAATGAAATGGGCATTTAACATTTGCTAAATATAGCGAAATGTGCAGAAATCTCACAATATATGTTTACATTAACACAACTGCTGAGTGTATTTTAGTGATGATCGTCTTCTGCAATACTTTTTTGCTATGTTTCTATTTTATTCCTTTCGTTGAATGTCTTCTCATGTTTAAACAAGGTTATAAATTCAACTTCATTGGATCTTATTTTTTCATTTATTTTATTTTTACGATGCAGATACATGTTCTAATCAACAGATATTTTCAATTGTTACTTAATGATAGCTTAACAATAATTTATCAAAACTCGCGGAATTTTTGATCGCTGTGATCATACAATCATTGCTAGAGATTGATCGATGAAACTAGTGGTAAATCAATCAGAGTGAGAAACAAAGAATGAATAAACATGAGTGCTGGCTTCTTTTTAGTAATTTCGAGTTTAGCAAATGATCGAAAAAATTTCAGTGGAATTCGACGATGACTGCATGAGAGCAATGTGCGAAACTGACTCAGGTTGTGTACCGAAAGGCTGCTCCAGAGATATTTACGGTCGACTTGGATGTGGCTATTTTCGACTAAACATCTACCAATACAAAGTGAGATAAAACTTATCCTTTCTGTGCTGTTTGTTAAGGCTTATAATCAAACCAGTAAATAACCGTCAGCTATCCTCAATTTGATTTTCAGTTATAGGTAGTGATTTGAATGAAACTTTTTGAGTTGTAACAAAACGATTAGATTACTAAAATCAGATTATAGACCTGAAAACTTTTCGAAAATTTATAAAATATTATGAAAAAATTTCCCTTTGACAATTTAGTTCAAGTGTTCAATTGCTTTTTAAGAGAGAGCAAAAATGATCGCCGATGAGAGCATTACCGAAGAAATGTTTTAGCAATGCTACCAACCGGGCAGGCTGGATGATCAAGACGAAGATGAAGCGTGGATTGCGTGTTCAGAAGATTATCAATGTTCACAACAGTGCCTTAGGGTATGTATTTTCATTGAACCAGGTTTCATTGAAACAAACCAAACAGATTTGCAATAGATTCGAAAATAATTTTCACTATTTTGATTGAAATGGAACCAAAAGCTGACCATTCAAAATGCTCAAGACAACAGCTGTGGTTTAGCGAACGTAGAATATCATGTATATGCGAATGTTTTTTAGCGATTTTCATTAGGAAATGGGGGACATTTTAAAAATTGCTTTTCGTGCATACAAATTAAACTTTCATAGTGATTTTGCCGTTACAAAACTCCTCTTTGCTCGCCTACCAATGGAACACTTTTTTCGATGTGTAGAAAAATGTTTCGCTTTTCGAGCTAAAAAATAGACGAAACAATTCGTTTAAGCAGTGAATTCAGAATAACGACTGCTAGGATTTAAGGATTTAGATGACGAAGACATGACGTAGGTTTTCGTATTTCCTTAGATATATCCGAGCATTTATAACAAATAGTTCGTATTGAAGTGATCAATCAAAGAGAATGAATGTAGCAATAATGACAGAAAATCGAACCGATCATGCACTGAAATTTCATTTTTCCGTCAGATAACTATTTCGGTGAGATTACTTCAAAATTCCGCGAGCAAATTTGCGAGAGAATAACGTTTTTTTCGAGTGTTTTTTGGATGCTTTTTTAAGCTTCATGAGCGCAAGCGTAGGATTTTGAGGCGACGAGAACAAAACTAACTCGTTCAGTAGCAAATTTCCTTAAAATTCTTATAAAATCTGATTGCAGTTGATCTGTTCACACTTCATATCATGTGATAATGTTTTGTTCTTCTTCGAGCAACTGCTGCTTTTTTTTTGAAATTTGTCACAGTTTTGAGGGAGTAATTAGAATTCAGATTCTCTGATCGAATTGATAAAAAAACACTCACGAATCGCTTCAAAAAACTGGTCGAAAGCTGAAGTATTATCAATTGATCATGTTAATTCTCTCTAAACAAACAGTAACAATCCAAAGTATTGCAAAATTTCAGTAGTAAAACTCAAGATAAGTGAACATTTTATGATTTAATGCCAAACAAATGGAAAATTTTCAGCGATTAAGTAATCGTTTCAAAGTGAAATGCTACGGCAAAAGTGATTGCGAGACACTTGCTCGTATTCACGACGGTGGGGCGAACGGATGTCGCAGCAGAGATACGCTTCAATATTGGAATCTGGTCAAGCAAAAATGTCCTCATTGTTGATCAGTTTCTGTTTCTCGCATAATATCACGATGTGCTCATAATGTCACGATTTTGTAATGCGATTTCATAAAATAACAAAATAATGAATGAAACGATTCCGTATCTCAAATCGTATTTTGATCACTTGATTTGTCATTTGTACGATTCAAAAGAAGGTTCTGTTGAACATACATGAAAGAATGATGAACGAATATCGCAAAAGATCATAATAATACTCACCAACTGGCGGCTTTTTCACCAGCCAAACGAGTGCAGTGAATACGCGATTGTTGACCTGCACCCATACCAATTACCTGAATTTGGCTTTTGATTGCACTATCAAGCCTTGTAGGATTTTTTTAAAGAGATTCTAAGAATTGTTACGCTAGAGTGGAAACTTTATTCGACTTTATGCTTTAGGAGATCATTTTTTATTTCCTGGACAACTCGGATTTAATTCAGTCGAAAGAGCATCGCCTTCAAGAATTTGTGGAATGCGGGTGAACGGGTAGTTCGTTAAATTGCCAAATATGAACAGTTAAACAAAACTGATTACTTGTCCACGATGAGCGAAGCATACACTGTTCGATTGGGTATATTTGACAGCAATTGTTGCTACAATCAAGTCGTTAACAGCTGATTGTGGCAGCTAAAATAATAACTTAAATATTATCACCGACCAACAATGTTACAATTTTCACGTTTCACCAACAAATTCATCAACTCATCACGTAACACTTAATAATCCGATCAAGATTCATTCATCTCATCAGATACATCTGTTCTTCATTCCGAATCGATTCGCATGCGACCAGGCATGAATAAGATTATTTTAAGATGTTTCTTAAAATTTTCAGGTTTCCATATTACTTTAAGAAATCATCGTTCACCTGTACGTATATTCGAATAAATTAGAGCGTAATTTTACCTCTTTAGACTTTGAAACGATATTTTTGAAAGTTTCAGTGCTAACTACGGCCGTATTACGTTTTTGCTTGAGACGCAAACCGAATATGGTTCTCTCCTCGGTCTCTGATGGCATATACTGCGGATCGACCTAGAATATCGACAGCATCAATATCGGATTATCAACTATGAACATGAGGCATGTTCTGAGCCAATGTGTAACTTAGTCGATGGGATTAGTCCATTAGAATCATCACAAAAATTGCTCATGAAAGTGTGTGTAGTTGTTTTATGTCTCCATGAACTTCCGTATCGAATGCATAAACAACATGTTAAAGGAAGTGATCATGCTTGCAGTCATCATCTTTAGCACTTCTCTGAATGAGAAGCTCCATACAATGAGAATTTGGTCATTATGTAAGAAAATGAAAAAATAAATCAGATAAGCATGCTCTAGATCAAACGAATCAACCTTCAAAACAGTGTAATTGCCATTCTTTTTCTTGGCCAGAATACTCATCGCAGCACCGTCGTAATCAGGCGCAACAACGCCGTCCGATACTTCGCGACTGATGATTTTCGCCGTTAACTCATCGCATTTGTCCGATAACGCAATGAAATCACCGAACGACGACATTCGGTCGGCACCTTAATTTGTGTCAAATTTTACGTTTGTATACGTTGAAGTATGCTGCAACATTGGTCAAAATTCCGAGACTAATTCATATCGAAAAGATCAAAGTTTGAAGCACTTGAATTGCTGCATGAAAGCAGTGGTTCACTCGAAGATGATGTTGAAGAATAAATAGCGTGCTCATGGGAGCAGAGCAGAGAAGAAGCCGAAAGATTGATATTATGAAATGTTTTCCAATCTCAAACGTTTACGGTCATAAGGTCAACTGAATGAAAGAGAAATATCACCACCAGATCTAAAGGTTTCTAATATGTTCGAATCACGTCTACGATAACCGTCACCCCATTGAACGTCTTCGCGTCGATGATTAAAAATTCGTTAGAAAAGCTAATTTGATATGATATTTTATGCTGATTGCAAAAACACAGTTATTCAACTCATCAGTTATTATTCTAAATCAACGTTTTCAACTGATAGCAATCTCACTGTCAGAGTGTTCATATATCCTGATCTGCAGAACCAAATCATCCAAAAAAATTGACTAATCGAGAACTTCATACAGTAATCAATGGTGAGGCGCTAAAACAAGAAGATAAGCAAAAATGAATCAAACACTCGCAGATGATGGTTTCATGAGAAGTGCTTCGTGCTACAATTAACCAAAACAAAAACAAATGATATCTTAAATGACTGCAATAAGCTCCAATCAAATCAAACAATATCAATCGAGAAGGCAGTGATCGTACAATGCGACAAGTTGATCAATTCAAATGACATTAAGCTCACAAACAAATAGTTATCACACAGCACATAAACGAGAAGTTAGTGATGATCGCTGGGTGAAAAGAAAAACGCTCAATTTCATTACGTCGAACCGAAAGTTTATCAGTTTTTTGTCTGATCTCAATTGATAAGTTTGTGACTGATACGTGGAATGAGTTTGAAGATCGTTCAACGAAGAGGGTAATTCTCGTTTATGAGCGAAGAATGAGGAGCAGTGTTCAACGAATGCGAAACGAACATCATTGCGAATAGCACTACCTACCGTTTACAGCAAACCAAACTCACCAATAAGTTCTTGTATCCTGATTGCATTCAATGAAAACATCACCCAATCCTGTTCTCAAAATTAAATCTCAATCGTTATTTTAAACCCATCCCGAAAATCATAACTGAGTTTTTCACCGACTTGCATCATTGTCAAGTGAATATTCAAGCAGATCAACCTAGAGATCGTCGAAAAAGACATTTAATCGAAGTGTATTAATACAATCGCTCATAGTGAATACATACATAATTCCACCATTCACAGTTATGAATTTGATCCGAATTAGGTGATCTATGCAATCCTCACGAATATTCTAGAATATTTTACCCGGAACCGTTGATTTCTCAACTAGCGTTAAGACTAGGAGTGATTCCGCATTGCTGTCGCACCGTAGCCGAAGACATTCCGATACAGTTTGCAGTCTTCATCAACACTCATACGTATATAGATCTATCACTTATACAACATTTATGGCCGCTTGGTAACTGCTTTCTATCACATCTGAACTTATTTCGCTCATCGTGATGGTGTCAGATGCAGTTCCCATTCTACGAGCAATAGAAATCATGATGTCAATATCAGATATTATCAATTCAGTATTGCGTTCCATTCAGTTTTATTATGCTAGGAAAACAGATCATGTGATTTTCCAATTCGAATTGCCCAGAAATAACAGTTTTTTACCGCAGTGACAAGATATTCTTGAGTTTGCTACTTCCTCTTCTTTATTTTTGCTCAATGCCTTTGCACAATTTTGTTCCCCATCAAAACAAAACAACAAAAACATTCAAAGAAATAGATATCAACAATGCACACATATTTTAGCTTTTTTTCCCATTCTCTGGAGATTTCAGAGGAAAACGCTTATATTGGAAAACGCTTTCTATGTGGATGTGAATTGGAAAAATGGAAACTTAAATGTTTCAATTGACTGAATCCAAAAAAATGCTTATAGTTAGTAGAAGTGTGCGTAAAACATTTACGGAATAGATTCACGGAAAAATAACACTGCTATTCCATTCCGAATTCCATGATTTGTTTCTGAAGCAGTATTGACACCTTGTTTGTTGTTTTATGTGTGTATACATCCTATGATTTAACTGAAGCATTCCACATTTCGCTTCAGTCATTACTCAGTGAATGCCCCGAGAGAATTTGGTAAAAGTTGATGATGAGAGCAAAACTTGATGGAAAAAATCTTGAATCACGCATGTTAAAAATAGTTCATCCAAGTGACGCATGTAAAATATGGTGACACGTTCGAAGGATTCAAAACCAGTCCGGAGACCAACCTCGAGCTCTAGCGTATGCTGCGGCTAACGATGGATGCTTTGTGCTCAACGCCAGATCTGCAACCATACACGAGGCCGCTTCGGATGCATTCAGGGGGGTTCCAATAGCCGCACCAGCCGGACTGACATGCTTGAACGAAGAGGCTGCCGGAAGACCTGTGGCCTGTTTCAACTCGCTGACCAGCTGCCATGCATTCAACGCATCCAAAATATTGATGTAGCCCGGAGCACCATTCAGAACTGTAACAATACTCAACAATATGTCAACTAAAATACAATAGTTACAGATGGCAAAATTGGTTGACTTTAGATGTTCGATTTTGACGCAATATCGTATGATCAATTATGATAATTTTTTAAATTGATACAATCATTTTCCTAGTCATAAACTACAACGGCCACGAAATCTGGTGCTACTGCTGTCTATGTTGTGTTCTGTCTGTATTTCAATTTGTCATAGCACTTAAAATTCTTCCTAGTCAAAGTAATGCCCATAAATTTGATAGGATGATCAACGAATAATGCAAAAATTGGATTTATTATGGGAATTTTTTCACGTCGAGCGCGTTTTTTGCGAATAAAAGGATTTTATATGGAAGGAAGTATGATATTTGAATGTCAGAATTCGAACGAAAAAAAATTGGATTGTGATGGAAAATAGATTGAGAAGAAAATCACCTTTGAGTGGCATTTCTCGATTACGAATGTACAGCTCAGCATCATCTTTTTGATGAGGATTAGTACCGTATCTCAGTGGAATGCAACGTTCACCGTTCACGGTCAACTGTCTTCGCATGTAACCACTGATTGACTCGTCGTATGATGTCGTATGTTCGAAGGCCTGTAATTACGCCGAGTCACGAATTATTGTGATAGTCAGAGTTGGCTTTCGAAAGTTCAATCGGACTGAAAATTTGTGGTGGTGGTGGTGTTCCGTAGTTCGGATCATTTTTCGTGCTAGAATCTGGGCATTTTTCTGTGGATGGTTGACTTCTTTGTGTTCGTCTAACATAAGAGGAACCATAAAAATTTGATTTATGAAGCTCTTTGATTATGTTTTGATCGATTGTAGTGAAACAATAATTGCCATTCATCATGAGATCGTTTCGTTTGTTAAATTCAAAAATGGAATTCGAATGTTTCAAGCCAAATGAGACAATATGAATTGTTTGGCTCACGATTGAAATGATTAAATTTTACGGCTTATAATGTACCATTTAATTTTACTCTCTGACATTAAAATAACTGAACTGAAAAAGTTAATCCAAAACTAAATATTCCTGCAATGAGCACATGCATCATTTGTCGTTGTCCTAACCATGTGACGTTTCAGTTGCAGTTTAGAAGAATTCAATGGTAATTAGTTTGAGAGTTGTTTCATTCTCAAAAATTGTACTTTATTTTTTCTTTTGTGATAAAACGATCGCAACATGTCAAGTACATACTGGAGAATATTTCACATTTTGACTGATTCAATCCAAAGTTCTAATCGTCAGTGAAAAACTTCGTCGATGAAGAATGATAGAGATGATTGGTGACACAAAAATACTGAATCAGTTTTGATCGACAATACTAATTCATCGTTTCATCTGCTAAGGAATTATGAACACAAGAATGTTTCGGATGCTCGCAAAAAAATCACTGGATTCTCGCAGTTAGATGTGAGAGGTATATTTTTGGAATAATTTTTCTCAGAATCAATTATGCAGCATAAACTCGGAGCTGAAATCCATAACACTGACTTAATAGAAGGATCGCTCCTATCGTTAGTAAGAAACTATTATAATTCGAGAGTTGAGCGTTAAATGTTAGCAAGAATTTTGCTTCACAGTTTCGATCATCGCAATTTTGTATTTCGTTAAAAGACCCAATCCGGGTGACGTTTTCTCACTTTCATGAGTTACTCTGTAAGTAGTGAAGGCGCATCCGATAATGAACAACAACACTTCATTTTGCTGCTGAGTGAATTCTTCACTTTTGCAAACATTTTAAGTTTTATTTGATAGGCTCACATCAATTCTGTTTGCTCACTGCTACTTTTTAAAAAGTATCCATCCCATTTGCAAACTGACATCTTGTCAATCCAATATCTCTCTCGTCGAGAATATCGCTTACAGGAACGTCATCCATAAGACGTAGTCACTGAACAAAACTGAACGTTTTTCAAGAAGAACTGAACGTTTTTCATTCGCAGTCAATCAAATTTGCAACACCTCAAGTGAGACGGACAACAGATCAGAGAATTTGTTATTTGATGGCGTCAATGGTCGTGCTGCCGTGTCTGCTTTTTTCATCTCATTAGTTGCTGTTAACAAGTAGTAATTGCAGATGACACAATATCTAAGAATATCATTGTTCTCACCCTTTGTAGAAGCCCTCGTGGAAGCATCCGATAAAAGCAGATCAGACTACATCTGGAAGAAGAATCGGTCGCAATTTTTATGAATCTCAATAATCACTGAATAGAAGTGATGTCTAAAACCTCCGTTCATTGAACAAAATAAAAATATCTCGAAGTGATGTCTAACCCTCGTGAAAAAGAAAACTCCCCGACAAACATGTAATGGAAGTGTGGGAAGTTATAAGCTAACTGACTATGAGAAAAAATTTTCACAACTTCTATGAAACAGAGTTTTGTGTTTGAAGTGAAATACTTGTTAGGTGCACACAAAAAATAAACGATAACTGTTTGGATGTGTTGAGCAATAATCCAATTCACAATGCCATTCAATAGTGGTGTTGAAGCGAGATGTTCTTCTTTGCTTATTCAGCACTTTCCAAATGGCCAATGGCCCAACAAATGAGTGTCTGTTTTGTGGGGTTGTCGTTTGTGGATTCCTTTTAATATTTGAAATCGTTGAGCGCAATAAATTTTAAAGATCTATTCGACAGCTGCCGCATAACGATAACTGCAAGAACGACACAGCACTCGATGAAACTGCTTTCTGTTTTAAGAATTTAAAAACTTATTAATAGGTGAAACACATGCACTTCATCCGGTATCGTTTGCATAGTTAATTCATTCTGAGATCTAATTATTCAAAGGCGTGTGCGAATTCGAAATTGAACAAAACAATAGCTCCGATATTCTGCGTACACATTTTCAAAATTGCGAAATCGCTTCAAAATAGCTAAATTTGGATCCCATCTGCTTACTGTCAATCAGACTCGTCCATCGAGACGTTTGACCTGAGGAACTTTTCAGAAAACAGCGTTTGAGCAGAAGAAGAGGCAAAGTCTCAAGCAGTAGGCACTTCTTCATGACTACTTTTTAGAGATATTCATCAGACCGAATGAGAATCACTCGGAAAACGAATATTTTCATGCAATCAACGAATTTCTTCTTCAAAGTGATCTTAATTCTCTTACGAACATGGTACTGACATGTCAAACATAAACACCGCACAACACTCGTCTGTGATTACTCCAACAGGTGAACTGCTCGAAGATAATCTGGTAATTCCTTAGGTAACTACTAAATCGATACACAATTACATAACTCAATGAATAATTCATTATTCAATCAGCACAATTACA
The DNA here is from genome assembly GCA_035041965.1 of Anisakis pegreffii. Lineage (NCBI taxonomy): Eukaryota > Metazoa > Nematoda > Chromadorea > Rhabditida > Anisakidae > Anisakis > Anisakis pegreffii. Next base: position 48,503 of record JAPYMA010000131.1, on the reverse strand, counting down.
CTGCTCATCAGCATCTCACCGGAATTCAATAACTTAAATTTGAATAAACAAAAAACACCCAAAAGCCCTTCGAAACCGTAGCAAAATTTTCAGCAACAAAATGTTGCTATGTTAAAGATTAATGAATAAAATTCAGAAAGAACTGATGAATTTTAACAATTTCACTACTTTTGCGTTTCATTTATTTCATTTCATTTCAGTATTTCATTAAAGCGATAACGCTCTGTCAACGTGTCCATTGGGCATCCTCAAATCAAAACAGCTTCAGCTTCGTCTTATTACCAAATTCATTCGTTCGATTTCAGACTTGAATAATACGGCTTGATCGCTGGAAACATCAGCTGTCGTGACAACGATGAGAGGTTGTTTTGTGTAAATTATGTATTGCAGTTTTTGAGAGGTTTTTGGGCTATAAAAAAACACTGAAGGATTTAGGTATTTAACGAGGAATACAAATATTCAGAGGATTAATTTTTTTAAAATGCAATAATAGCATGAAATTTTGTGGGAATGCATTCAATGGGACTCAAAGCAAACGCACTAGTTTATTCGTAATTCATTTCTAATGAATAACTGAACAGCCAGAAAGATACTGGTTGTATGTGTTTACAAATCGGCACTGAAGAAAGCTTGTATGAAATGAAATGCTTTCGTGCTCGTACCACAAAAACATCTAAAATCTGATATCCTAAACGATCATTGATTGCTTTTTGAAATATTAATTCGCTGGCAAATATGCTACGTTATTTTATTTGTTATTTCGGCATATCCATACGTAATTTTGCTTACATTTCGATGTTTTCGTACTAACAGAATGACTAGTTCACCTAAAAGACAATCAAGAAATCGATAGGATTTGAGGTAAACTGAATGAATGCTCACAAGAATGGAGAAAGCTAAGCAATAAATTGACTTGGAAAGCTAACAACAGGAGTGAAGAGATCATAATCATAGAGGTTATTGAGTTAAAAACATTGATGACAATCAAAACGTTTCAGGTAAAGTCCTCTCGCACTTACTGCATCACATTCATACTTGTAATGAGAAGACGCTCATAGAACTGAGAATATGAACACTGAATTCAGTAGGATAACAATTACCGCAGCACTTAATAAACTGAAACAAAAAACTTTGGTACAGTGTGAACAAATATTTGATGAGGATGATAGTATACCAAGTGTCTGCCATAATGCACCTTTCCACGATTAATTCGGTCGAGAAGTCGAGAACTGGAATGCGATCGCATCTGATTCGAGTCAGCGATAGACGGTGGCTGCCTCCGTTTGTAGGCCATAGAAGATATGCGAGACATTTTGCGAATTCAACAGAAATATTGATCCAAAATAAACAAATCAACGACGATCACTTCAGAATTTCAATAGAGCAATATTACCAATATCGCTGTTACAATTAAAATCAGACCAATAATAATAATAATAATAATATTGCGGATGCTCGCCAATGATGTATCAAAACCAACAGCTCCTATCGCCTCAGGTCACAGAAGTGACTACTCGTCCATTCAGAGAGCGATGAAATGAATTAGCGATATTCCATATAATTAATATTTTTACTTTCAGCAACCCATTCAATAATTACCAATTCAATGCGAATTCAGCTCCACACTCGGAATTTATTCATAGAATCATCAACAAATTATGATCGTTACAGATCGATAACGAAACTTTGATCAAACACTCATTACCACTAGTTGCATAGTAACAGTTGAATAGCGTTCTTCGAATTATCGAGTCGGTGTGAACGTGTAAAAATAAGCAGCTACTTGAATAAACTCAAGATCGAATGAACAGATTCCGTAAACATGAACTAAATGAGGTTTTTAGGTGAAGCTATCAAACAAGTCAGTAATGATTTTACGTCCATTTGAGTGAAGTCTTCTATCAATGCTTATCAAATGATGACGGACACTGCAGCTGTGAAATGTGAAGTGGTCGTTATGAGGGTGATGACTGCAAACGATGATGATGTCGAAGCTTACACACACTCATGCAATCAGTCAGGAAAAGAATTCGCTCTAACAATCAGTAAAAGAATAATCAGTTGAGAATTCGCTCTTGTTTCAATATGATTTATTCAATTTCGCACCAACGATAATTAGGAATCGAACAGAACAGAAGACATGACGGACACACAGCCACTTACTTCATTCACATTGCATGGAACATTGATTGCATGCACACGTCTCCATTCCATTGCACAGAAGCAGTGAAAATATCACTGATGACTTCGAATAATTTGCTCATTCATCCACGTTTGCTCCATATACCGAATGAACAAATTTATCATGATGAAACACTCTTTCGTGTTCGGCAGTTATATCGCCGAGTATTTGTATGTGTGTGTGTTTATAAATGGATTGATGTGTGCTTTTATCATTAATTAACACCAAACAAATAAAACATGAGTAGCAGCAGTACTTCATGAAATATATTTTGCCTATTCGCGTTCAATCGATTCACTACTTCAAATCATCCATAATTGGCCATCTTTCGTGGACTTTCTCAATTATTTCTGCAGTCGCTTGCGAAGCAAATTATAAGATTCCGCACTGAACTAATAATAACAAAAAAACAATTTTGAAGTATCTTCCTCTTGTCTTGTGCACGTTTCTTCAGACGAATTCCACTGAAAATGATAGGTACTGAATTTGCCGTACCTAACAACTCGAATATTCAACGATGATCAGTAATGGCAGGATTGAACTGTAGTTACAGATAACAGTGAGACGTTTTGGTGACATGATATGCAGTCTTAAACCGATCGCTCAGAGGCCTTTGATGAGTGGAATTACGCACGAATTGTGGCGTGATAATGTGGCCGATGAGAATCTCTCGAATGGCAAAATTGATTCTATGGATCAGCCGAATTTGAACTATACATCTTTTGGGAGATGTTTCAGAGGTCGCGGAAAGGAGAAATCGGTGCGAGTCAAGGAATGCAGAAGAAGTGTTTGATTTATTGGTGTGGTGAGATGCATTCAAGAGTGCTTATAAAGGAGTGAAGATGTCATGGGAATGCATAAATGGGTGGTGCTAAATAAACTAATATAAGCTCAGAAAGTTTACTTCTCAAGACAGAGGTGGACGGATGAATGTGCGGATAGCCAAGTGAAATGAAGTACAAGATGATTTTCTTGTTGGTTTGTTATCTTTATTTATGGGCTCTACATCGACGTAAGTATGAGTGCAAGCACTGATCCTAAGCGAACGCGAAAATTTGTTCGGCAGATGTCTAAAAAGGCACCGCAAATCTACTTTTCACTCGAACAATAAGGCGTGGCTGATGACCACTAAAAAGAAAAAAAAATCAACCCAGAAGAACTTATAAATTATTTATGGGACATTAGATGCGAAGTTAGTCGGTGTAAGAGGCAATCAGTCTGCATTAATGGTGCGATACATGATTTGATGGAATTTTTGCTCGTTTCGAAAAAATTGTTATGTTTAGGCAGCTTTCTTAACTTTTTTCTCTCAGTCATGCCCAAATAATTATGGGCATGACTGAGAGAAAAAAGTGAATAAATCCAAGCTTTGCGCAGTAACACGGTAAAATGATGTTACGTGAAGATGAAGTTAAACTAAATTGTAATCAACGACAAAATGTTCCACAAGAACACATTAAGCACATCAGTTGAACATAAAGTTTTTGGTGAGTAGAGGGTGAACTAAGAAGTCGGCATTGATCATTAATGGCATTCATAGTCTTTTGAACTGCGCGCAAACACTATTCACGGTTGAGATAGTGTTTGGTAATGTGAATCAGATGCAGTTTCTTATCAAAATGTTCGCAAACTAACGTCCCGACATGAGTCAAAAATTGGAGTAGAAGCGTGCAATCGGTTGGGCTCATCAAAAAACATTTCAATATTTTGAAATTTCCATGTGTCTTCTTCACATTACTAGTTGTTCTAGAAACATCAGTGACCGCATTTTATCCATCTGGGTACCCGGTCAATCTGCCTAAAGACATTTATTTGCCTAAAGACATGTTGCCTAACGTACAGTTTGTCTACGGAACAGTTTGCCTAAGGAAGTTTGCCTATTCGGCGAAATATCCATTAAAAAACCGTAAGTTAGGCAAACTGTCCGTTCGGCAAACTGTCTGTTAGGCAATGTGTCTTTAGGTAAACGGTCGTTAGGCTAAATAAATGTCTTTAGGCAGACTGACCGGTCACGATTCATCTGCAACGCTACTAAAGAAGTTATTCGACCAGTTTAATTATCTTATTTCAGAGCCATGTATGAAGGCTAGAGTATTTTAAAATGCAAAATAAAACTGAAGAGAACAATCGTGTGCTCCCCTCGAAAAACTTTTCCATCCCCACTTCGAACACAACAAATTTGACATTAGAAACATTCAGGCAGGTTATTTGACTATGGTCGATTCCGTGATCAATATCAACTGAACGCTACAATGGACTGCGTTCAACGATGCTGCTGTACAAGGAAATCGAGAGCGTATAGTCCTAGTCAAAATGAGATCCATACATCTAATCAAATGAAACCAAAAGCAAATAGATACTGTTTCCTACTCGATGAAATCTTTCTGACAATCGAAATTAAGCCGAACTCCCACATCTAAATCTCGAATGCATTTCATTAATTTTTTCTTCGTAAGGACAATCCTGCCTATCGATTCACGTAAATTCATTCAAACATAATCAGATTACACTGATGAGTATTAAATTGGATGTGGATTGCTTCATAAGTATGGTTTTTCATGGTAATTATAAGTGATTCACAGGATATCAAAGAAGAACATGATATTGATGATAGAAGAAAGACATAAACCCATTATCAGTTGTAATCGCTGACTGAATATGTGAACTAATGCAACTGATTCGAGATATAGTCCGCTAGATCAGCGTTTCTCATAGGGAGTAAATTACTCCCAGGGGGGGGGGGCCGTTTGGGAGTGCCAGGAGGTAATTAATGGTATAATCTTGCTGTTAAACTTCAATTCCTTCATCGCTACAAATGTTTTCCTCGAAAGATGTTCACATTCTGTCTGCAGTTGATAAATCCCAAAAATACTTGTATCATTTCGGTAAATTAATTTCTTTCACATCACCGACGAATTTCCGGATCGGTTTTCGATTTGTTCTTGACGTTGTTACGCGTGGAAATAGTGAATTCTTGTAGAAGAGTGGGGCAGGTTAACGACTGAAACACATAGCGCTAGACGAACAATGACTGTCTATTCAACGTTTCGTTCATGTTACAGGAATGATCAACGTGAGATCAGAAAGCATTTGTAAACGTGAAGAACTGAGCTGTTCAATTAAAATTTCAGAAGGACGATTCTGGGCTCACAACCTATACTGATACTCAATTCGCTACTATTCGCATTCGTATTTAATCGAATGATCGATGAACTGATGTAGGAGGCCAGTTTATGAAATTAGTACAAAGGATCCTTACCTAGAGCTGAACGCCAGATAACCGCTCCAGAAGATGGCTGGTGTGAACTGTTCGATTCCCAGTTGAATTTTGAATTCGAAGTCAATTTAAATCGGATGAAAGGGTGTGGCATTGTGGTACGGGTTGAATGAATTTAGTTTTTTGCTTATCGTTGAAATATTTTGAATGTGTAATCTTTCAAAATTTTACTCTGAATGACAGGCATTTTAATGTCACCAATAAGAAGGCTGCTGTGGACGTTGTTAAGTGCGAACAAAAAAATGCACTTAAATCAGTTAATTTTGAAAGAGAACGCTCAATGCCTCGAAAAGCAGCTTTGATTGACGAATGAAGTCGCACTTTTTCTGCTCAGATTTATCAAATTTGCATCTTTTCATCAAGCGAACGCACCACATCAACATACTCACTTCATATAATCGAAAAAAATTTCTTACATTATTAACGATGTGTAAAATTTACACTGATTGTGAATGCTTTCGTAATTCTGACACTCTTTTACTTATCCCAACTCCTACTAGCTATTTATATTTGCCTTCAAATCTTCAGAATAATTTCTTCGAAGAACATCCTCTGAAGTAAGTCCTTTAAAATCACTCGCACCGTGCCATAGAGCAAGAATGTACCGATGCTTCCATCATTCCTTTACTGTCCAATGAGTGATCTGCACAATATTAAGATCATTACTGGTCACGATTTTGTGTGATAAGTGCCTAAAGAAGACAATTTTCTGAGCTGTACACACCAGACCCATAATCACTGCACCATCTAAAGTAACAAGTCAAAAGCTCACAGAATGTGCGCATATTTGCAGTCTCAAGCCAATTTCTTGTAAAACTCATAACATTTCTTCAAGTATTCCTTTATTACACTTCAAGAGTCTCTTCAAAGCAACAATACGAAAAATAGTCAAATATCTTAGAATGGCTCAACGAGATTATTGATAAAACCATGGCTGACAACTGCTTGTATCAGGCTGATTAAATATCCCCTCTGACTATTTTCATGCCTAATCGTAAGTGTGCTTCAAAATGGAGGATTCTGAGACTGCTGCAATACACTCAGAACACTCGATTCCACTCCAGCAATCATATGTCGAAAATTGATTCATGAACACAATTACATCCTAATGCATAGTGGTTCAATTCCCGTAGTGCATAGTGCAAATGCATCCATAAATAGTCTTCATGCAAACGACAAATTGCCTTCATATTGAAACTTTCGCATTAGAAGTTGTTTTATTACAGATGTCCAATATAGAATATTTTAGCTGCATAAAAATAAGATATAAAACAGTATGAGATATCAATTCAAACAATCTATCCTATCTGCTGTTAGACACTGAACTTGATTCACTTTTTCATGTACGTTCACTCTTCTGTTGCGATTAACAATCACTGAAGATATCGAAACTTTTTGAAGAAACGCCTGCCTTGAGTAAGATCTAAAAAGATGGGCTAATTCCTGAGAAATCGAAAATTTTCAGAAACAGAGATCAACATCTTGAAAGAGGAACAGATAATCTGGTGTCAGATAAAAACTCCAAAGAAGTTCAGAGATAGTACTTTTCTAGGGAAATGTCCATTTATGAAATGAATCCCAATCGAAAATCGACCGCTAAAGTCTCAACTTCCAGTCGCTGATTAAATCGACTAAAGACAGCTAATCCACAAAACAACTCATCTCCTCTTACAGCTTTGGGACTTCTAGTTGCTAAAATGTATCCAGCTTTGATTGATAAATTTGAATAAGTAAAAAATCTTGTCGAAACATATCATCTGAAATTTTTTGACTGATTCACGCCGAAAATGCTCACTTAGGAGGAGTGAAATCTCGAAAAGCATAAACTCAATCTCTTTCTAGCATTGCCGTTGGTTGCGTTACGCCTGCATTCGCTTCAGTCGTTTCTTCAATTCATTAAAAATGATCTACTCCTTATAAAAATCCGATAAAATTTGAGCATCATCTTGAATTCACAAGAGGAAATATCGAAAATTGCGATATTTGTAGTGGTATCGGAGCATAGCCTTCATGTTTCATAGAAGATACATCACATGGGTAAAACCTCTGTGACGCTTTGAGGCGAAACTTGCAAAACAGTGTGCGTAATACATAGTTGTTGCTAATCCGATGGCGTAGCCAGAATTTTTTCCACGGTGGAGAGGGGAGAAGAGAAGCGTTAAACGGTCCAGTTAAAAAATAGCTGAATTTTTGGATGGATTTTCCCATGTTCATTTATTCCTCCTTCTTTTTCCTTTTCTTCCTTTTCCCATTTCCTTCTCCTTTCCTCAGTTTTTTCCTCTATTCTTCCACTCTCCAGGAAGGGTGAGGGAGGAGGGGGTCTTACGTTCCTCTTAGCTACGCCAGTGATTTACTGATGAACACTTCATTGCTCTTAAAAAATGCGGTTTAATTTTTACCAAAAACTGATTTGCCCTATTAAAAAACGAAACTGAACAGCGTTTCAATTGTGATCTAGAATGAGCGATCAAAATATAAAAATACGATTCAGCAATAGAATATGAACGAAACATACCAAAGAATACCTTCCACGTCTTCCACGTCTATTCGCGTTGACTCCATCACTACTTGTGAATTCAGAGAATGATGCCTCCATACTGGACATTATGATCGTTTAATGCTAAACTCCGCGCAATATTAATATTTTACGTTAACTGACTCATTACTTTTTACGTTAATAATGAATAGTGCGTCGGTTAACGTAAAATTCATGCGGCGTCTACGACAAACAAAACTGGTGAAGGCTTCATGAAATGCTGTTAGAAATTACCGAATGAGAACAATTTCCAATCTCGACCGAAACTCTTCGAGAATATTGGACGAAAATAGCACCAAAGAAGTTCAACTCTGACCGAAGATTACTCGCTGATTCAGTCACATTAACAAGATTGAATGAACTGCATTCGCGTTGGGAACAAATGAGTGATGGCTGGGCTAAATTACATATTTGAATTCTTCAATCGCCTTTGTTATTGAGAATAGGCGATCTACGAGTTCAATCCAACTGAATTTCTTTGCAACCGTAATTGGTGATGAATATCGCATTGTTCTTAAAGAAGACGCGGCTTAATTTTGATCGCAAACTGAATCTTCATTAACTGACACAACAAAAGGCACCGATTTTCATTCATCTCGTTTGTAATTTTCCGATGAATCGGATGTATTCTCAAAAAACCAACTTGTAGCTTTGCGTTACGCAGATTCGTTAAATTACCGCAATAATCAAATTCATATCGGATAACTTCACTGCTTAATTTATCTGGGATACCCGCGGCCGTAGCGTATGGTCGAATGTACCGCAAAACAAAAAATTTTTTTCAAATATGAATTCTCAATGAAATGCTTCTTCAAAAAACAACGTTACAGCAAAATTTCGAACAGTTTCGGGTTTCTTTGGTGAGCAAATATAAGCCTAAATAACATATTTGTAAAATAAACGTATGGGCTTCCGAAAGGAGAATCTGAATCAAGGAATTGAAATTGCACGAACATAACGACTTGTGATTTTAAAAAATCTAGAATTTCAAAGTACAGCTTGCTGGACACACCTAAAAAGAGAATGTGCTTCGAACGGGATTACCTTTTAAATGAATGAGGAATAGATAAAATGAGGTAGGCTGCATGGCGTGACAGCAGAATATATGAGCGGGGTAAATGAGACCATGGCACACTCACAGAGGAGATTTGAAACGATTCGAAAGGTTGTGTATCGCAATACGCGGATTTGGTAGTGCATTTCGTCTCGCAATAAGGATGGATGAATAGACCGAAATGATTACATATCTCATCCGATATTAAGATGTCTACAATGAAGTTGAACCAATGAACGCTTCTTGGTAAGTAAATCGCATTCCATCCTAAATGAACAATGTATTCAAATAATCAGAAAATTTGTCATTGCATTGATGCGATTGCCGAAATGTTAGTGCGTACATACTTCTACCTTTTATCTATCGTCTTATTCTATTTCCACACATCTTCACCATCACCGTCCTCTCAACAAATCCAATAATTAAATTGCACCTATCAATCGACCAATCCGAACCGACCAACCTTCCTCCCTCCCTCTGTAACATTCGACAATTCCAACGTTAAAAAACGTCTTAGTGATTTAGTTGACCAGATGTTCACCAATAACACTGCAGCAGAAGGCAAGAATGGAGTCAAAAAATCTCAGTTCATCACATAATCAATGATCAATTTTCCGGATATCAATAACTGTGCAGCGCCACTGAGCACTACAACACCTTATCAGCAGTAACATTTAATATCAATAACAGTATCAATAACATATCAATAACATTTAATAAGATAGTCAGTTGACAGTGATGTTCGACTTTGAACAAAATTTTTTTAGTAGAAATTAAGCACGCACACTTTTCATTCACAGTTGGGTTGGGAAAAATCAGAGCAACAATTCAGTATAGCAATTTAAAGAAGTCCTTTTTCTAATGAAGTCATTTTTTAAGTCGCCACCTAATGTAAGAAACGCTTTCAAAAATTTTACAGCAGTTTACAAGATTTTGCAAACTCTCAATATTTATTACTTGAAAATTTCTTGGACCTGATCAGTTTTCAAAGCCACTGCAGTAGACGTTCCAAAAACTAACAATAGTCTCTGAACGAAAACATATTTAGACGGTTTCAGTGAAACAATGAAACAATTTGTGTAAATTTCCGTGTGCTCAAAACTGGTCAGCATTCCGAGTGAGTAAATGAATGCTCTAAGCACACAATCATTTCCTGTCGCTAATTCTGCCCTGATGAGGAAATTTTCAAACGAGCGTGAGACGATAATTAGGTTAGATATCAAATTAAGTTAATCTAATAATAGGCCAATCTCATTAGCAGATAATGTTTCTAAAAATAAACTGATGTTCACGTGTAAATTTGTCAGCGTTGTTAGAACTAGTGCTCAAATCTAATTCGACATCAGTCACACTCCGAAACAATCCAACGACCAATTCGATTACGTTTCTTCGTCACCAACAGAACACAGTTACGATTTCACGCATTTCGCAACTGAATTATTAGTCTTCACGCTGACCAAAGTTCTAAAGCGATCGTTGGTTTATTCTAGCGCGCAAAAAAATACACGGAATTATGGTTATTCAGAGAAGTGACTATCGAAAATCCATTGATACGCGAATTGATAAAATTTTCGAAATGGCAAACATTTCTTGACGTACAAGATTCGTTCATAAATTCTTGATTTCATAATAGACATTATTTAGCAAATGTTTTGAATATCGTCGTATCATTTCTGGATGAACATCAAAGCAAGAAGTGGATGATAACCTATGCAAATGAACATGTAATCTCAATAACATCTCTAATCTGAAGTCACCGAAGCGAAAACCGGATTAGATACCACCAACAACAACAAAATCACGCTTCATCGCTCAGCGATAACAAATGCTCGTTGCTGGCTTTTTAAGCCTTTTAATTTCCGTTTGATTGCGAATCTGAGCGCATCGTCAACACGATCGCTTTCAATATTACCGAATATAAATGACCTTTATTTCATTTTTTTCCATCGCAATGATCTTTATTTAACACGTTTTTCATAGCAGCACGGTTAGGTTTATGCGCACAAATCTCGTTAGAAACGCCTGAATCTGACAATTTTGCTTTATGTAATGATGATTACATAAAAGCAGTTACCGTTGCTTCAAATATCATTAAAACGATATGGTAATTTTTGAATACGGAAACAGATACAGTACACAGAAACGTAACACGAGTCAAGAAAGAGTGAGTGATTGAAGTCAATAAGATTTTCAAGGCGATAACTCACCTTCAGAGCCAGATGGCGGCGTAATGTTTCATCAGTGGTGTTTGTGGGAGAGTTGATGAGCTGAAAATGGATGATTGAAATTGTTGTAGTATTAGTTGACTGAAAATAGAAGTTAAGAGTGAAAAGATGAATCATTCCTTAATGGTTGAGGATTGAAGCTTGCTGGAGAATTTTTAATGTTGTGGTCAGAAAGTGTCTTTAAAGTATACTTTAAAGTGTTAATTGGCTTGTTATTCTGCCTGGCTTCTGTTTTTAATTGTTATTCCGTCAATGTGAGCTGAATAAAAGATGAATAATTTGAGTTCTGATATGTTTGACAATAACAAAGATAAATCAAGTAAACGATTAAGAAGTGCAAAAGAAGGAAATATGAGTGGGAAACGCAGTGAGTTATCAATAATTTGTGAGCTATATCAAGTAGTATTCATGGATAAGGAAGGACATTCCCCTCTGGCATGGAAATTGAAGAAGACAAAGATCACTGCTGAGTGATTTTTCTTTCTTATCGTTACTTCTTGCACTGTTGTTTTATTTATTTTTTCATTACGCTTATTTGATCTGAAACGAGCATTTCATTCCTAATAGTGAGGAATTCTTGTCAGTAAACTTCTCAACGAATGGTTGATTCCTTGACTTTCTTCTGCTTTGTCTCGAAGAGTCTTAGGTTGTCAAAACTCCAGGAAATGGGCAAGCACAGCCATTGGAGGTGGAAATGGCAGTTTGCAATACGGTCAGAGGGGTTGGGGACTTCGAACTCAACAGCGTAAGAGTATGGTACCGATACTTTAGTGATCAACTGCAGAAATATTATCGTGTTGATGACTACCACAATATATAACTGTGGTTAAAGTGAGCGATGCCGTTTCGTTCACGAAAACTTATAATTGTGTGTTGAAATGTCCATAAATTTCTGCACTGTAGTGTTGCTCTTTAGAATGATAATTATTCTCGGGCTTCATTGTCTTCATCGATTTGAATTCTCGATTAAAATTTGCTCTTGTTGGCCTCAATCTGTGAGGTTATTTGCTTGAAATATGTTATATTATGCTGAATGGTGGGCCACTTCATAAGCCTTCTTAACGGAATTATTGCACGTTGTATTATACTTTATAAATCGTATCATTTCGTTTCATCTATCACTTAAACAAACATTACTTTAAGAGCTTCATTTGAGGTAATTCCCGCAGGGAGGATCTCGCCGTTCTCTGCCTGTATTGAACGTATTGAAAGCAGAATAACAAACAGCACCTAACTGACATACCAAGAATTGAAAACGACAGAAGGAATATCATTTGGTTAAATTGAGTTATTCTTGCATTATGAATATGAAATCATTTTTGAAAGTGCGCTGGATGGGGGCATTTTTCAGGATTATCATTTATGAATTCATCAGAATACACTGAATCAATTTTGAAAATTTGCAAAAACTGTTTGAAATTTTTGCTTTTCATCAAAACTTTCACAATTTGTTGAATGCAATAAAGTTTCTTCACAAATGTTTTATGAGACAAAAAATCCAAATATCACAAATCTCTAAAGTAATTTTAAGAGTTGCGAGCAGTAGAATGACGATTTTATAGACTCGATCGAACTTGCGATCAATCAAATATGTTGCAGAACTACTTAAAAGTTTCTTTCATTGCCAGACTTCGACAATGCATATTTCATTACAACGTTCAGGTTGAATGGGACCTATTCCCTTATAATCACTTTCCAATTTATGTTCTAATAATATTTTGAAAGCAATAGAGATTCTGTCGACTTGCTTGGTTCATTACAAGAACAACACAGCGTTGTGCATTTGTAATCGTTGAATGTGAAGTATCAAAACTGTTTGACGTCTGATTACCTGTTCAGCGACAGTGTCGTAGTCACTTGGATCACATACGACTGTAACTCGATTGAAGTTTTTGGCTGCGGCACGCAGTAAAGTAACCCCACCGATATCGATATTTTCGATTGCGTCTTCCAGTGAGCAATCGGGTTTAGCAATCGTACTTGTGAATGGGTACAGATTACACACTACAACGGCAACCTTCTTGAAGTGATTCGCCTAAAATGCAATAATAAGCTAAAGTTTGCAATTGAATGATAATCAACTGTGGACAAAGAATGATACTTGCGATCAATCAAATATGATGCAGAACTACTTACTCTTCATCAAAACTTTCACAGTCATTTTAGACTTTGTTTTCAGTTAGTGATTGGAAGTATTGAAACGTCTAAAGCGACCGGACAGTCTTGAAAATATCACATCTAGAGGCAAGGGTTATGAGGGGCATGCGACTCATTATCAACTTACAATACAATAAAAACTCCGAAGAAAATTAAAATAATCATAATACTTTTAATCGTTAATGAATTACTCATCAATAAAAATATTCATTTACTCATTGGTCCACTAAATGACCTAAACTAACGTGATCACACTGTAATAATATACTATTAATATTCAAATGTTTGTTTTCTTCCATGATTTGATTGATTACTAATATATGTACATATGATAATGATTTATTTATCTATTCAAGCGCTAATGGAACACCTCTAAATCAGCGGCATCCGATTCGGTGTCGCGAGCCAATATACCGGCATGCACAGCCGGATGGAGCGTTTTCACCCGACCGCCTAACATCTCATTGAATGCTGTTACTTCAGATACATCGCTGAAATTTGCAAAAAAAATGTTATGACATGCTCAAAAAATTCATCACTAATCGGTAAATTTCCAGTAGATCTTTTCGTAGAATTTGCGAAATTTTGAGAAATCTCTGAAAAGGAAAAAAATCCTTATCTCCCACTATTGATTCGGATTAATTTTCAGTTAAACCAGTCAACGATGTCATGCGATAACGAACCGAACTGAGACGCCATTATCCTTCAACAGTTTACTTGTACCACCAGATGCCACTAAATCAAAACCAGCACTTTGTAGGGTTTTCGCAAAGTCCACTAAACCGCTTTTATCCGAAACGCTGAGCAAAGCTGAAACCAAATTTCCTTCCAAGTATCCAATAATATTTCATTTCAATAATGTATGTTTTTGTTGATTGCTCGAAGGCGATTCATTTCAAAAATGATTCTTTTTCGTTTAAAAATTGTTTTATCAACGTTTGGTGTAAGATGATTGAATTACCAATATCGCCCGTCTTCTGATTAGGTGCAGCCATATCGACAGTAACCGATAATTATCAAAGTGTTCTGAAAGTATGCGATGAATGTGTTTGATTTAACATGAAAATATGCGAGGAATGTATGATGTTACCGAAAGCATTCTCTAATAAGCTTCTAACCCATAAAATTTAACATTCCGCAAATGATTCAACGTGATGTTTCATTCAAATTACCAGTATTACCCATGTATAATATCGTAATCATTTAATTGAAGCAATATAATCAACAATATGGAACGTTTTCAGGATAACGATGAAGGCTCTTATTCAGATTTAAAGAGTAAATAAAAATTGTCATAAAATGAAACGAAATGATGGAAACAAGACACATTAAATAGAAAACGAATAAAATAAGCAATAAACAATACGATATGCGCTAAATAAGTGAAAAAGGAAATTTCAGGTGGAATTTCCACAAACCGTCTTATTTGTGCGTGTTGCTGAACAATTTGACTTGTACGATATTAAACAAACGAAATTACAAATTATATTCAGTTAGCGACTCGATTGCTGTAACCAAAAATGACAACTGATTGAATCAATGACGATGGATGACAAGAGAAACAATTGATTTCACGCAATAACCAGATTATCTATTAGTTCTCTTTACAATATGTATAATGGTTGATGATTTTGCACTTGTTGCTGAGAGCACACGTGAATTGTGAATGCGTAGCAAATTTATCAAATTTCATGAGAACATTTTCCTATGAGTACACGTAATGTGAACAGCAGAGAAGGAAGAACTTCTCTTGTACACATGAAAAGACTGCTTCAAAGCAGAGAAAAACCATTGAACATTATTAAAAACCACAGAACGAGATGATGTGTGCTAGAAAATACTATCAGTTGCATTTGGTTATAGATCGTTTGGTTACAGGACGAATTGTTGCGAGCAAAGTCGATGCTCGATGATGAACATTCGGAAGTGCAGACTCAATAAGATGCGAGATCGCTTGTTTATCGCCGTTCTTCTCCCTCAGGGTAAGCAACAAAATATGGTTCGTCATTCAACTGATATACCGTTCAACCCCATGATACACCATGCCGCTTCTAACAAAACTTCCCATCGCTAGTGAGAATCGAGCCCGTAACATAGCCATTCCCGCTTGGATGCTTTATCAACTTACTATTAGCTATCACGGATACCGTTAAGCATCCACTGAATGGTTGACTTGGTAGAGTTCATGTCAGTAAGCCTGCGCCGGGCTACAATTTGACTTACAACAATTTGACTTGATCTACTCAAGTTATAAAGCTACCAATGCAAGTATTGCTAGATAACAGGTAACCATCAAAATCTGGATGGCGATCGCTGGGCAAAGTTTACTCGAAACCAAATGCTGTATCAACGACAAAACTAAAGGGTGCTTTCAGGCAAATAAAATCAACTTTTGTGCACAATTGTAATGACTGTGTGAAACGTTGACTGGAGATCCTTTGCTTGGAAATACGCTGCGTGAACTAAGAACTACTCAACGGCTGTCATAACTCTTGAAAACATCCGAGAATGTGCAGATTGAACAGCTGATAGTGGGTACAATTGCTTTCTTCGTGGACATGGATGCGTTTAGTTTGAGTTGGATGGGAAGATGGCGAGAAATGGTGCAACATTTCCTTGATAAACAAAAAAATGAAGTGATATTGCAATATTACTTATTTGCAATATTACTTATACCGCATTAAGATATTTCAGTGATTTCTGTGGATGATTAAATTTGTGTGTTGCTGTGGCAGTGTATTGTAAGCTATTAAAGCGACCTGATTGGTTATTTAAGTGCATAATATATCATTTGTAAATATATCCAGGAATATTTATTCGATGAAATACACACACGACATTAACAATACACTAACAATACTCACATCTTAGATGCAACAACAACGTGAGATGAAAACGAAACATCGGAGAGGATATATGTGACAGACGCGACGATTAGCACATAATCAAATTTAGTTAATTATTCAATCAGCATTCACAACTCTTCTTACAAGTTTATGGCCCTTTGTTGTAATCAATATCACAAATATCACATTCTTCCTTCCTTGACAACTGCCGCGCAATTCGAAATATCAGTTTTTAAATCCACTGATGGAAAGAATCGGACTGGAAGTTCGTCCAAAAATGGAAAGAAATTGGTCTCATTTGTTGTCGATACATTGAGATGACAAACCAAAAGATTTCTCATTTGAAGGATTCGTTGAACTTCATCGCATCAATTGGAAGCAGTATGATTCGGACAATTATGATCAAGACGAGAACAAATGCAACACGAAAGACTTGAAATGCAAAATGAAATAAAATCATCCACTGACTACTCCAACAACTCAAAATTTTCGCTATTAATGAGAAACAAACAGAAATAAAACGACCACCATAAAATACAACAATCGCATTCTAACAACTAACAAAAACGATACAAATTAGTGAATGGAAAACGCATGTTACGTATTAAACTATCAAAATGCATCCAGTTTATCCGAGAAACACGAAAGGAGAAATACAACACAACTCATCCATATAGAGAAATTTCAATTTGTACCACGTCCATACAAAATCGCTGAATTTCACATTAATCATAAGACAAACGTGAATAAGATGAAAAAAATAATGAAACTTCGCTAACTAACGTCGAAAATAATAAAAACACTAGCAAAAAATCTCATCTACCATGCACCACTTCATATATTTTTTTGTATTTTTTGTTAGAAAATATATATCTAAGTTTATAACTCAGTTAGTAAGAAAATATCTACACTTAAGTTTATACTCAGCTTCGATGAACTATTGCAGACATGTTCCAAACATGATTGCATACACAAAAATCGTACAAATACAAACACAACTTATGTTAGGAATGGAAAAGAGTAAAGTCATTAGGAAATTACGGATAAAATGACACTACAAACAACATAACGATATGTAAACGAAACAATTCTCTGGAATTAACTGTAAAGCTAGCTTACTATTAGTCATTACATGATGAATTAGTAAAAATAAACACGACAATGGAAGTGCTTCGATGAGTATCCATGCTATTCGAGTTGACCTATTGGCGCGTTCTGAAGCCAAATGAGATGCAAAAAATCGTAGAGTTTTTCGCTCACAGACACCTGCAAGATCAATGGAAATCAATTATTTTCACAGATTTCATTGCTCTTGTCCCGATTCCTCATTCAATTTATGATCTTGACACCATCTTGTTGAGTGGCAACTGTATTATTCAGAAGCAATAATTAACAATAACACATCGTATCTCATCAAATTTGATACTTTTCAATCGTCCTCTTCGGTTTGATCGTACGAAACGAAATGAAACAATGAAAATGACTCTTAATTGAACACATCGAACGGAATCGAAACCTTATACGGAGTTGGATTCAACAGTCGTCGATGATCTCTACGTGTACGATCCAACGATTCATTGACGTATTGTCGCATTCCGCTTAAACTTGGTAGCGGCTGAAATGCATTTTTTTGGAACAAACAAACACATCGATTTACTTCTTCAGTAAATGAAACCAAACAAATTTCAGAAAGAACCAATATATAAGAGTTCCTCATTTCAGTCAAAACGAGAAATTTAAACGAACCTGCAAAATTTTCCCATTATCCCAATATTTCAGCTGCAATTCTTCGACTCGTTGTGCAATTACAAGTGCGCGTTTACTTTCCTGAAAAGCACTTCAACAACTTTAACCGAATGAGATTTTTGCTTGAACGCCAATTCATCTCGAACGATTTAAAAACAAGAAAGCAAGTGATCGCAGTGATGCTAATGTGTGTTCCACTGGAATCTAATTTGAATTAGTCTCGAAAAATGCGCTCAACGCATGAATTCAGAAGTAATATAGATATGCAAATGGACACAATCATCCACATATGAAAGATGAGAATTAAAGATAGGCAGAACCATATTAAAGCTAAGAATCTTCTCACAATCGAAGTTAAGAAAAGCTGCGGACAACAAACCAGGAACGGATGTCGACAAAGAATCGGCTCATTGATGTTCGGTGGAGGTTCCTCTTCCAGAGTCATCAGATCACAGATACCATAACCAAATTTACCGTACAGCCGATAGCATTTCTTCCTGCCCGGGATCGTTATTTTCGACACTTCGGCACTTAGTTTGATTTTTGGTGATCCAGACAGAGCCACTAACTGCAAAACGGCGATATATTTTGATAGACGAATTCATCAGTTAATATCAAAATTAAATCATCAGGCAAAATGATAAAAACGTATCCGAACTAACACTAGACTCTGCATTCAAAACGACAAAACCTAAGTGATGTGTCTAAGTGAGACTACGAAAACTGCACAAAAAATAAAACAAATTCACGACAGTGTGCGATAACGATAACCACAAACCTTACGCGCAACGACAACGGGCGATAACGAAACTAGCTGAACTCAAATTCACGTTTTTACTATCGGAGATGGATTCGAGAGAATCAGATGAAAGACCTCTGTGAAGTTTGAGGTAAATGTCGCCCCGTCTAGCTAGTCCAGTGGCTTATTGCTAACGATAAGATTATGACGACAGATAATGTTGTCTTCGCTTAAACATTACAGATGCACATCGACTGAACTGAATGATCGTCGCAAGTACATCTAAACCCCAGCTATTCAGCCATATTCGTTAGATTCAGCTATATTCAGCTTAATGAATTTATTGTTCGAATGCCAGTTCGTCTCAAAAGACTCAAAAAGATATCGCAAAGCTATAATCGTTTCTCAATTTTCAATGTGACATACTAATGAACGTCTGATTGTGAGTGTGATTCCAAAAACGAAAACAACACCTTGAAGACACATCCAAGAGCGGGCTGTTTCTGACAAGTGACCAGATGGGTACCCACACCATACGCATCAATATCGTGTTGCTGCTCATTCAACGAAGTGATTGTATCCTCATTAATGTCGTTCGATGCAACGATCATCAACTTCTCGAACCATGCCAGTGATTTGTCTCTGAATTCGGATCAGTTGCCAACAGTCATTCAGTTAAACTTGATTGAAATCATCCAATCGCCTTACACAATATCGGCGAATGCATTTTCAACTGTCTCTTCGCTTACAGAACTTTACTGCTCATTGAAACAAAAAACTTAATTAGGTGTCAAAATTGTATCTAATCTGCCGAAATGAATATGATTATCAGTTAATGATGAAAAACATTCCGGAAATGAAACGTTCTTTTGAGAACATTCAAATTTTCGGAACAAGATATTCATACCGGAAGCCAAATCGTCAAAGTGGAACAGAACTCACAAGGCGGCCACTTTACGAAAGGTGTTTCGCACCTCTTTGGACAGATATGATAAATCTCCACTATCGATACGGCATCCGACCGAGCGGTAACCAGCATCGTGCAAAGCTAGCGTCACCGCACAGAAATTGATCACTCCACTTTTGAGTACATCGTACGTGTCGATCAACGCTATGAATGTGGTTGGAAATGCGATTGCATACGCGACGAACGCACACAATTCACCGATGGACACCTCGCTTCGTGATACACCCCATTTGCACTGAAATCATTCCACATTCTTTCCACCAGACGACTCAAATAAACGTCAAAATACAAATAACAAACATTGCTAAATTTCATCATCTATTTTCTTCCACACACATGAAATTTACTGCGCTGGGCGAACAGAACTTTATATTGTCTACTAGCATGATACTACAAATGAATCGGGAAGGAAACATCTACTTATACGACTGATTGTGAATCGATCGATGACTACCTGATTGTGAGGAAAATCAATGTTAAAAAATTTGAAAAACAAACAATCAAACCTCTCCCATCAACATATCCAATTTACTTTCTGAGAGTTTATACAAATCAACTTCACCATCTTCGGACGCCTTTTTCAGTTTTGTTATCTTCAAGAAAACAAACAAAATTTGCACTGAGTGAGAAATTCACAACAATAATAATTGTATGAAACTACGAGCATTTGGATCTTACTGAATGATAACAGAAAATTGCCATCATGTTCTAGTTTGATTGGAATAATTCATCCGTTTTATCAAAAAAATGAGCGAATGCATAACTTTCAGCCGCCATTTGAAAATCACAGTGAAAAATAATAATCAATGAAAAATCTCCACTTTTTTATACTGAACGCAAACAGTACCGTTACACCAATATCACTAATGTCCATAAACGAAAAGCTATCAAAAATTCTACGACAAACCTTGAGATCGCTCACAGTACTAAATGAACATATGAAGGAATGTGCTTGAGTGCCTTTGATTGGTATACCGAACAACTTTCCAGCTAACATATTACTCGTTGCGTCGAATCCTTCAAAGAAATTTTGCTCACTATTCAATTTATCATTTCGTTATCGTTACATCATATAAATCAGCTTAGTAATCACTGAATTGATTTGGGAATATCAATCAACAATTACAATTGAAACAAAAAAATCTCAAACCTCCAACATAGCAATACTTGCTGGCAGTAAGTCCACCGTTCGGTCCTTGTGCACGACGAAGACCGAATTCAAGTAACTGAACACGATTCCCCGCCACCTTCAAAAAGATCAAATAAACCAACGATCTCAAAAATATGGATGATAAAACTCCACATCTCCACTTCACTCGTCACAATAACGAAAATTCAATCACATTGTAAATTTACGAACTCAGTGAAGAATATCGTCGAAATTATCAATGCTTGACGAAATTCCAACAGCAAAAAAGTCACAAATTTGCTCATGTGAAATTCCTTACAAAACATTACGAAAACTGAAAATTGGAGAAGGATAATACATTTCGAAATCGCGATGCATTAGTTGCAACAAGACTCGCGAAATTGACGAGATTCAAGAAGGTCGTCTCGAGCAGTTGACAAATCGCCAGTGGTCCTTCGACGGTAATCAACGGTACTTTCGGGAATACAACGCTACCCTCTTTGATCGCGTAAAATTTCACATCACTGCAATCCACGGTCGCCAAATAATCGAAGAACGCCGGCTCTACACTATCGGGCATGGTTCGTCGCATAAAATCCAAATCTGAAATTTGAAACTTTTCGCGACTGAATAAAAACAAAGAGGAGTTTCATGCACATAATCACTGTAAACTCTAATGTGAAATCATCTCCATCAGCTATATAAACAATAAAACAACAAACAAAAAAGAACGCACTGTACCTGATTTAGAAAATCGAAAGTTTTGTATGAATCGGAGACAATCCTCTAGTCCAGCAAATATCGTATATTCACCATGGAAGGGGTTCTTCCTAAAAAAAAGGTTACAAAATCATTCTGTAAATTCAAAGAGAACTATGCAAAGAATTTGAAACACAAATACGTATTGTATTACGGAACAAGAACAACTGAACCGAACAGACTGAAAAATCTCCAATCCCTGGAAGTAACGATTCTAAGGTGGATGATGAGCAAGGAAAGTAAATAAAATATTGAATCTTCCAAAATGGTGGAATCAAAATCAGTGAACAAAATCGAGAGGAAAGCAAATGGTGAATACCTGAAAAACAAATCAAAAACCGAATGTTCGTTGTGGATTCCGGACTTCCAATATCCATAGCACATTGTCAACTGATAATAATCGGTCAGAAGCGGTTGCACCAGCGAGTCTTGTCCATTCGCATGAAAACCGTTACAAGCCATTGTTTTGATTTCTTAAAGAAACAATCAAATCAAACTTTCATTCCCCTTGATAAGTTCTAAATGAAGTTTCTAATTGAGCAAATTCAAACAAAACTTTAACATTTTACAGAAACTATTCTATCAGCATCAGTGATGCCTTCAAAAGACTCTAGCTGATATGCCCAACTGCAAACCGAACTGATAACATGGCCTCTCCGGACCACCGAAACGAATCAATACTCATGCTGTTTTACGATTTTCAAATAAGTTTCCATACTTTTTTTCTTGAAAACAAGTAATCACTTGATTAGATGTACAATGAATTTTGAAGGAAGCAACCAGGAATATGCAAATTCGGTGCATATCATTCATCAGAACTTTTTTCAAATGGATTAAAGACTACACTCGTTTTTACAAAGTTAACACCTAACAGTTGAAGAAAGCGAAATTTCGGCCTATTACTACTTCTTCCATTAGAGCACATCGCAAACAGATAGCCTCAGTTGTTGGTTAAAGTCGTTCCTGCATGGGCTGACGGCAAAGGGAAAAATCAATGAGAATTTTACAAAGAATGACTAAAACGAAATCTAATCAAGGACATCACTAGCTTTCAATACTATCCAATATGAAAGAATGGTTCAGCAATTGGTAATTACCCTAGAATTCTGTTCTAAACATATACTCAAGAGAATGATATTCTACAAGAATATAGAAGAGATTGAGCAGATGAGTCAAAAATAGAATTGAAACAAGTTTGTGCACTTAAAAATAATGTGATATTTCGAAATGAACTTTTTCGGTGAATTTATTTTCACGAATCGATCATAACACTAACAGTTTGTTCGGTGCTTTTTTACACGGAATTCAGGAATATCTCTTACGAATCAACAGAAACACGTCACTCGACGCGATCATGCACAACAACTGCGAGTAGCAAGCAATCGTTCACCATCAATTTCAAAAAACATAAAATGCCATCATCAACAATGTATTTACACTACGAATCTCAGAGCAAATGTTTCATTTAGAATTAATCATGTTACTGCTTTACTCTGCAACCTAATGATGTTATGAAAACACTCGCTATGGTTTACATTCAATTGCTATTGAACAAAAAACAGATTCATCTCAAGACGCAATTCAAGTTACTTTAAGAAATTCTTTCTTTGATAATGAAATAAATTTTCTCCTCAAATGAATGAGAATGTTCACGTGTAAAAGAATTCACCTAAAAGAAATAACACATTGTAAAAGAATAACTGAATAATTGACTTTAGGAAAGAAACGTTTCAAAAGAAAATTCCTTCAAAAATGATGGTGTTATTATCATGTCAATATAACGAAATTAAAAAACTAAGATAAGAAAAGGAAAAGTGCAACGAATCAATCAAACTGCTGAATTTGAGTAAGACACCAAATGGAGTGGATGTAATCCAAACGCTGAACTGTTCATATGCTCTGAGAAGACCGGGAAAGAATGTACTGGTAACAATAAAATGCAGTTACTTTATACAAATTTCCTTCCTTCTACGAGATTTGTGAATAGGAATGAGTGAATTTGGTCATTTGATATTGCTTAGCTATTATTGTATTTGGTCATTCATGCAATGACCGAATATAATAACACTTCAGCTATTGCAAATAAAGTTGTTATTGAACAATAACTGATTAACCCTAAAGGAACACAAAAGAACCGATATCATATCGATAACACCCATCACTCATCAAACAATATGATTGATGGACGGATGAGGGCAGTGCAAGCTAATGAAAGGCACTCATGTGCTCAGCGAACATCTGATGCATGTAGTCATTGCATGAATGAGGAATTTTCTTCGAAGCAACAATCAATAAATGCGTCTGACTCAATATGCTCAGAAAAACCCAACAAAAAAAAGTTATGCTCGCTTGAACGTTAAAAAACGCTTTAAAAATTATCCCCCTACTAAATAGAAGATACAAGCCAAAATTTAACTCAATCTTCACAAATTGATTCAAATTTCAATCAATCGCATTTGATTGCATCGGAGAATTTCACATTTTCCAAACGTAATCATTCACCTCAAGCAGTCAGGTGGATTTCAAAAATCTCTGATAATAAACTGATAGTTAAAGAAAGTGAATCGCCACTAACATTTTCGTATCATGTGATAGAGACAGGACTGAGGCAATTGCAACGAGGAAAAAAAACTGAAAAAGAGCTACAAAACGAAGACGAGTGAAATGAGAAGAAGAGGTTCGATAATAAACATAATAAGAGTAACGCATACCCGGTGGTAGAATAAAAGCCATTTTGAATGTTATTAGGTCGATGTTAGTAGAAGATGATGCTTCAGTAGATGTTTCAAAAACAAACAGATGCTTCCAGTTAAATGAGCTGTTAACGATAGATGTGTTGTTACGATTATTAATATTATTATTATTATTATTAATGTTATTAATATTAATATCATCAATTAACAATAATTAATCGTTGGTGGTATTTTATCGATATTCAATATGGAATATACATTGGACACGATGCATTCCTGATACTCTTCACTGAACACAGGAATACTAAAGATCCGTAAACACACATAAATCACCGCGACGGAATATGACAACAGTTGGGCAATTCGTATTATTATTATTGTTGTTATTCAAATTACGAGTTTGATTGTTTGTTATAATACGAGAACAAGTGCTTATAAGCCACTCTATATAACCAGATGTATGTGCAGGCCTAATGAAAACAAAAACAGCAGAATAAACTGCACAAACACACACTAGAACCTGATTAATTCAAAACAATCGGATTTTTTTTTTTTGCTATAACACATCACATCCTATCACATCACTTCATCAAATGCATTATCTATTATATACATCAGTGGATCTCAGGCTTATGCGCTTTGGGCTTCCCTTTGATCATATAACAGATGATCACTGCCCTTCCCCTTCCCGTTGGCAGTCCAGATGAAGAGATCCTTCTCCGATAATCTAATACTCCTCAATGAGAAATGAAGAGAAAATCAAGAAAATCATCGACCACGAAGTTTGCTGTCACTATTTCGTTGGCAGTATCGAACAAAATCTGTTCGTTATGATTAAAGATGTAATAATTTGAGAACATCATCCGACAACTGTGCAAGAAGCATTCTTCGAACTCGTCAATCAACAACGACTTTTTGTTCCTCCAGTTCCCATCTCACACCCTCAAATTCTCCGCGTGTGGAAATTTCGTTGCCTATGGAAACCAGTGATCCAGACGATAACAAATGAGCAGACAAAACGCATAGGTCCAAAGTCAACTGAACCAACAACTTTCGCACAATAAATCAACAACGAAGTGCACAATCAAATGAACAATAAAATATTGACTGTGAATTCAAAAAACACCTGCGGCACTCATCAGTGTAAACACTTTTGGTTAAGGAATATCGCTCTCCATCAAATTGTTGTTTTCACATCAAAATATTTTCCAACACTAAATAAATGGTTAAAAAATTTTGCGATTCGCAATATCGCTTCTACTAAGCATTTGAAAGGATAAGAAACGAAAACAACGACAATGTTCCTCCGTTTTGAGAATGGAATTCAAAATTCTGATGGCTGAACCTAACGAAATGTTGGTTTATATCGCCGACATAAACGGAAACCGAACAATTTCATTGCTTTCACTCGCATCACATAGACTACTTCCTCAATAAAGCATTTCCCATTTTCCAAAAGACACATCGAATTCAATCAGAAAACGAACACCGAACGTGTTTACGAACAATAAAATTTTCCTCAAAGTTTTCAATAGAATACTTTACAAAAGAAAATTAACAACGATCAATTCTGCAACAGACTTCATCTAAATATTCCAAAATATTCAATTAAACGTCTCTCGGCTATTTGAGCTGCTATAAACACAAAAACATGTACACATTCACTCGTAGGCAACAACAATCCAGTTGTTGGAAAATCGAACAAGCGGAAATATTAATGGTCGAATGAATGCAAGAGCAAGACTGAAATGCAAAATAAATGCAAATCAAGATTCACAACGAAAGAATTTTGACTTTTCAAAGAGATTACGAATCGTATTCGTTCACAATCAAATACAACACATCAAAAAAGAAAGCATTTAATAAAGTGATCATACAATCCGTAAAGCAATTGTTAAATTAACTTGTGCGGTTGTAAACTAAACATAGGTAACAACAAACACAAGTATTACAACTGCATTAATACAGTTCAACTCCTTATTAATTAATTCATCTATCAATCGAAATTAATCAATTCAGCAAGTGATTACAATGATTACGATTAAATGCGCACCTCTCTTATCAATATCGTATATTTCCCGTGCTACCAAAAAATTCATCACCACGAAGAAAAACCATTGGCCAAATTTAATTACCAAATTTAGCAACTTTATTAGTGTTTGTTTGTTAATGTGCCTGTATCAATTTGGAAAACATCCACAAAAGTTGTTTTGACCATCATTTTAACAGAAATTTGACTATCCTCCTAACGGTGCTATCGAATATGTTCCTTTTCATTTTCATTACAAATCGAGAAGTGAACCGGTATTTTTACGAGAGATATAATACGAATTGCCGAAACTATTTGAAAACTGTCCTCATTACTCGCAACTTTCACGAACTCCATTACTGACACATTCAGCACTGCGAGGGAGCAAAAGCACTCAAAGAAATGACTGTGATAAAATGACAAATGATTAAGGTGAAATATCAAATGGTAACTTTAATTGATAAACTGAAGTCGAAAATATCGAATGGTATCATTTGACAAGTCATGCGGTATGATGCGGAAAAAAGATGCATAAATGCTTATCAGCTACTCAAATAATCGCGTTGACTTTGAAGAAAAAGTCTACTGAAATGACAGTCGAAAACAACACAAATTAACGATCAAACAACATTGATATCAGGATTTTGATAGTAAGCATGCGTATGTGTTCTTAATGAAATAAATTTCACATAATGAGTACAATCTTAAAAGATTCAATGTGTTAACAAACGAAACGTGTAATCACACTATCCATCGAGGAGCATCAATAAGTGTCAATGGAGCTGAACGTGAAAGGTTTAATTCAATGCAGCTGAATCATCAGATTTGGTGCATGCAATCTTCAAAAGATCGCTATATTACACTAAAGCACTGAATTCGTCATATACGTTCGAACGCTTTTTCCCCAGTAGAGAACTAATAAAAATGATGATATACCAGTTGTATTTTAGATAGAGAGCAGTATCACGAAGGTAGCTTTCTGAAGATACTCAACACTGTAGTGAACACGAACCAAGCTCTATTGTTCCTTCTCTGACAATACGTGTTTTGGCACTTCATTTTATTAGCAATTAAATTTTTTTGCAATTAAAATCATTTAAATTACTGATCACGATGAAGGCAGTCACATCATAAGGCAATCAACACGAGTCTGTATCACGTCTCAGTGCCATTTTAATGGGTAAATTTTCAAAGACAATAGGCTTTTTTGACTGAGATTTGTATGATCAGAACTGATGATATTTTTTTAAACATATTGCTGTGATGGCACAGAAAAAGGAATCTGCCATACAGCAATGAGCACAACGTTATCCTCTTATGACTGTTAAGACTAATTTTTGATCATCATTCTTATAAATACTATCTCATAAACATCTTAAATGATTAGCGCTATTAAAATGAGCTATTTTGAGAACCAAACTGCACATATGAAATCTGTCGTCATGAAATTTTCGTTACTAGAGCCTGATCGAAAGAAACTCGGAGAGTTTGAACTCATTCAGTGAGATGGCTCGCACATCTTATGCTGACGCGAACAAATAATCTGACTTCTAATAGAACATAACTGTCACGATATGAGATCAGTTTTCAGTATATTTCAATCTCTCAAAATATTTACGAAGAACAAGTCCATTGGTATGACGAAAACAACAAAATCCTACTTATGAATATCACTTTTCAATTTCACTTCTGAACATCATCGTATGTTACCGCATCTATAACTCCCCACTTGCAGATGCGAACAGACAAGCAATACAACTCAATCAATCGTCACGCTACGAAATCAACTTTCATTCCATTTTAATCTCTCACTCAATTCTTGAAATACCCTTCATTCTCGAAGATTCACAACATGCTTGAAAAAATCTTGCGCGAGAATACTTCTCTTGAAAAAATTTTGCACGAAATATCTTTCTTCAATTCTGCTTCCCAACCATCTGCATATGTTGTCCAGCTACAATTGTTTTGCTCATATTACTATATAATCAACCAAGTTATACTTCAAGCTTGCCACACCAAGAAATCATAAACTCCTATCTCAAAAATTCATAATTTTGTCCATAAATTGTTCAAATCATATGGTAATCAAAATGCAGATATCAAATCAATCTGATTAGTCAATGGTAACGAGTGAACCAGCACTCTTCACTGCTGATAACATTTTCAATCAGATCATATCCAAAGCAATACTGTGCGGTGTCATATAGCTCTCAACAGCTAATCCTTCACAAGAAAATTAACTTCAATTCGCTACCTCCCAATTAACTTCAACTAATACACAGTTTCAGTTCAAATATGAATATCACAATTTCTTCAGGGCGTTGAAACGAGAAAACTAAAAATGTTCATTGAATATATTGAACAAATCTCAGAAAGCTTTCCAGCAGTGATTCTAAATATTCATCGCTATTATCACTTTACCTAGCGAAATTTCAAATGTCCTTCATTATGAGACAGTGGCATATTCAATCCCTTAGGAGGTTGTTATCTGTAGTTGCTGTGTGACTGGCAAATCAAGGTACGAAATTAATGAAAACAAAAAATACACAATGGCATCGTACTGAAAACGCTTCATTACCAAAGAGAAACAGCAAACAAAAAATATAGCGAAGGAAAAAATATCATACTTTATACATCATGTACAAACAGAATAAACACCTCAACGGTCACATGCAAATCGTAATTCATAAACAAAATTTCAAAATAATGAATACCAATTCCAAAAAAAAAATAGAAATCAGTTCCAATGAATAGATGAATGAAGAAGGAAAGCCAAAAAACGAAATTATCTGTACAAAAACATCATAAAATAGAACAGAACATGAATAAACGAAATCAAACGAAAACAGAAAACAGTCAGAAAATACAGAAAACAGAAACTTCAAATAATGCAAGTAAGCAACCGGAAAAATATTCATTAAAATTTACCGCAAATCACTGAAAAACTAATACACAATTGAGATTCATTCTATTCTTCATTATTAATGTTTGCAACACCATAAATAAGTAACTAATAACATTGCGAATTTTAGAGCAACGAACAAACAATTTCGAAAGAAATTTCAACAACGCCATCGCATAAATCGCCACAATCGATGTCAACGAAACATGGAAACAGATTGAAAAACAATTCGATAAAAACACGAAACCATCAAACAATCAACTGATTTCGACGCAACAATAAATGCTAGGATAATTACATCCAAATTGCTCACCTCCATCAAGACAGAGCACATATTTTTCCACTTCATCTGAATGCTATGAGTAAAAATACAATAAGTTATCTAAAAATACGAACTGTGCTCGTTTATTTGACGTCAATTTTGTACTATTCTTTCGCAAGAAGCTAATATCGGCTAAAGGTAATACTTTTTACGAGACCTTTCGATTCTAAATTCCACTAGAAGGCGAATCGTATGATTGAATATCACATACGCACTTTCCTTGTCAACCTCTACACGTAAGGAAATTCAGACAAATCTACAGAATTAGATTTAAAAAACGGAAACATATAGTCATCATCATAAATCAGCCGTCTGTTCGAGTGGCTGAATGGGAGAACATGAGTGAACAATTGATACGAACAAAAACCGAAGAAGTCATCTAAATAATTTGGCTGAAACAGTCACAGGATACACTTCGAATTTCCCTAAACGCGTCGTTTAATATGTACAACAACAAATCCTCAAGAAAATATCACATACATCGAACATTTGTGGACACGAATGAGTAAAATTTTGCACAGCAGAGATTGACAGAATTATTTCAGAATGATGCGAACAATTATCTATATGACATATGATGATCGTATGAAAAATAACGTATGAAAAATCGCAAATTGTTCCTCAGCAGATTTCCACTTGAAACGATTGTTTCCATTTGGAACTCTCATAGCACCAAACCAACAAATGCAACTTCTTTGAGAAATAGGCAAAGCATCGAATAGGAATCAAATTTTGAACATTTCCAAATTGCAACGTGAAAATCGCGCGCAGTATGTGGGGTAGTTGTCGAAAAACGACCGATTAAACTGACATAAAATTTCATATGGATACAATTTTCAATATGATAACAAATAATAAAAGTTGACTGAGAAATATCGGAACGAAAAAAGTAGCATTAATAAATAAAAATGTTGAATTTTTACATGGTGATGTACACTTGTTGAGGTAAACGATTAGAATAACAAAATATTCTTCGAAATATACCGTGAAGTAAACGAACTTCGCTATTGCGAAAATGTTTTATCTGCCTCTTTCTTGCGATTATTCACGAATTTATTTGTTGTTACAAGAGCTGGTAACGAAGCTGTCGTGTAAAGGCGCATGATCTGAAAATTCTACTTGAAATAATGATACTGACAAACTCCAAAAGGGTATTTATACAAACCAACATTTATGAACACAACAGAAAAACAAACGAAGAATCCTAATCGAAGTCAATTTGGCAATATCCGGATAAATTTAATGGGGCGTAAATTTCAACACCGAACGAGCAATAAAAAACTGCGAGCATAAACACTTACTTCTACACGATAATTGACTAAATCGGAAATTCACTCCCTCACGAACAGATCAACCGAAAGAACGCTTTTGAAAAGTCGACTCCGTTAAACATTTGGAAAATTCAAGATACCAAAAAAAAGGACAGTATAAAGCTGAGTAGGATAAAATCTCGAAGCAATCACGCATGAAACGAGAGGTAATTTGTTCAGTGAACGAGCTCATATTATGCTGCAAAATTGGAAAATCGATGAACTGAGAAACGCAAGAAACTTACTACCAGCACTTTGAAGTAATCGGTTTTTAGTTTCACGCAGTGTAGACAGTTCACTTTCAATCTGAAAAACTTACGTGTTGTATGTGACAAAATCCAAACAAATAAGAACTCATCACCATTACAATGAAACGAAACAATCGGTCGTAGAACGAATTACGTTTCAAAATATTCAGATAAGGCGGACGACTAACTTTATTTCGCTCATTTAACAACGCAATCACCTCCGCTTGTATTTTCGACAACTTCTCATCGACAGCTATACGCGATGCATTCAGCGATGTCTCTTTCGCTACCAATGACCACATATGTTTCAACTCAAATCAATGATTGCAACAGTTATGATCAGTGATAACAAATGTGAGATTTTGGATCACATGTGTGAGATTATCCAAACGAACAGAAACATCTTGTGAATTAAGATGAGAAATATTTTCAAGTGGAATTGACTTCAAATCGCATAATGCTATCCTCAACTGTTACAAAAAAAACTATTTTTTTTCGTTCAACAAATAATATGTACCTTTGCATCGTCGTCCATCGAAGAGAAATCTGGACTCAAACATCCAATACTAACATCAGATGTACCAACACTCTAAAATATGTCTTCTCAATTTCAAAAGCTTTGACGAAAAACTAATCAAACCATAAAGGCAGTAATGTCGCTAATTACACTTGAATCTATCATATAGCGTAACATTTCACCTCATTGACTATCATACGAAAATCAAGATGTATTTAGTTTTGTGCGAACAATTTCAACTTATCGATAGTGGGCAATATCCTGTCGGTGGGATATTGATATAAAATGAACATTGGTGAAACGTACAGCGCAACTGGAAAGACTCGTACGAATCAAGGTTTTGTCAGCGTCAGGGGTGCTGTGGCGTTCATCGTCAATCTCAACTTTGATTGGTGCTGGAACGTAAACTTCTGCTGGCGAATTCATCTCGTTTGAAACTTCGACGTTGTTTCCTGGTGAGGACGGTGATTCTGAATAAAAATTTTGGAAATCCAAGGCTTCTTTCGAGTATCTCAATAAGCATCAGCTATTGAAACAGTACTACCATCGGATTCTGAACGAATTTTAGGTAGCAAATGGAACTGCTTGAATTTCAAAAACATCTTTATTAATAACAAAGATGAAAGACTCATTCACCTTTGTTATTATTTGGCACGACAGGTGTTTGATCCAGGTTTTGTGAGCAATTTGAAGTGGTCGCTTGCTGTTGGCTCCGATCGGATTGTCGGATCACACTTGCATTGGAAGACGCGATCACTGGAGTGCTCGAGGACACGGTCGGCGTCGACAGCGTTGTAACACATAACGGTTCTTCCTGTCGAGCTTCTTGAACTAACTGAAAATTCAACCAAATCAAATTATATCCTTTCATCAAGTTATATTATTATATGTTAGTTGGCAAAACTATCCAATTTCATCCACTTCTCCTTCCACAATATATTATTTCTTCTTGCAACCTTTCGCTGTCGAGATTTGTCTAGTTTTGGTATCTTTCATATTCATTCCCGATTCACTGTTAACAGATAATTTCATTGGATCAAAAATGAGTGAATGAGTGAAGTTTCGGGATAATCTCCAAAAAAGATGTTGTCTCCTGTAGAAACCTTTCTCCAGTCGTCACACTGAAAAAACGGCGTAAAGCTGAGATCATTCATACTGACAGCGGAAGAGGATGCGAGCGGTGTGTGCGCAGTGCATTCCAACGCATCAGTTACTTGTGATTCTGCATTCGAAGGATTCGTTGCAACAGGTGTGGATGGAGTTGCTGTAACGTTTACGTCATTCGCTTTGGACTCCTCTGAAAGTTGACGATGCAATAAATTCCATATCACCATTTCCAATGATAATCACAGTTATTTGGCACCTATCAGTACTCGACGAAACAGTCGAAAGAGACCGCTGACCGCAAAAAAGATTCAATGGAATTTAATCTTTGATACTATTCAATAACTGTTTTCTTAAACAGTTTCTCAAGTGCTTGAATTTCTATGAAATTGAGTGGGAGTGTTTGAAATTTCCTTGTACTCACTGAAGCAAGATTGGTCTAAAGCTTGATCACAATCAACGATGTGAGTAGAAAAATACAAGCTCTTAACAATAACAACTCACTAGTGACGGCCTTATTCTGTGATCGATTCAAATCTGCTAGACGACGTGCAACTGAGGACGTTTTCCTTGTGATCGCAAGCGTTCTTATCGTCGTGTCGGATGTCATCGGATCATCCAGAGCGCTCGTATTCAATCGAGGACTTACCAAACGATATTTGCTGAGACGTTCTTTCAGCATCTTTTGACTTCGATTCTTCAGAAACAGCGCACGACTCTTCATAGCTACCTTCTCCCATCTGTGAATTTAAATGATCACTTCAAAGTTATTCATTCTACACCCTCACAATCGTTGAAAATTCATTTTCACAGAAAAATTTCGGTTGTTCGAAAGCATAACAAACAACCGGTTAAATACTAATTCAATTCTAGAAAACACGCTTCCTGCCTAGCAGAAAATTAAACGCTTCAGGCTGTTTTGGTTCACTTAAAATGAACGATCACCACACCATTACGATACCACCAATTCATCGCCTATTGAGAATTACCAGCAGACTGCACGAAGTTACTTATCGTCGAAAACAAAAACAGTTGCGACTAACTTTGACGTTCGATCCGCTTTTACAGCCGCTCCGCCCGGAAGTTTAACACCAACAGTCTTGTTTTTCAATCGCTTCAGTGATTTTGCTTGCAGTGTGTTTAATCTACTAGTTGTCATCGCATTGGTGCGTTTGCCTGACGACAACTGACTGATAGTGTTGGTGGCAGTTCCTTCTGGTTCTGATTGTGACGAAGCTGAAAAAGGCAACGGAATAATAATACCATTAATCTTAATAAAACCAGCAACAGATTCATCCAAAATAATACAAACATGATATCACTTCTTAGAGATGAGCGTTAAGATCTCTCAACTCCATTCCACCCAATCCAAAATGATACTTCCCTATTCAGTATTCCAATATGAACCCTACTGAAAACGTATTCTTCAGTCAGTTTAACTCATATTCAACGTTACTGATTACTTATTCATTCATCAATCTCACTTCACTTAAATCCTTATTTAAATGATAATACACACCTTTCGATTTTCCACACCAAAACATTGATTTAAATCTGTTTGTTCGTTAACCTCAAACGTTATTTATCATTGCCAATAACAACTCAATAACTAGCAAGGAATCATCAAAACTAAATCTAATAATGATAATACACACCTTTTGATTTTCCACACCAAAACAGTGATTTTTCACTGCTTTCGACACCTTTGCTTAACTTCTTCATCGTGTCAGTTGTTTCCTTCTTATCATTATTTGCCGCATCGACAGCATTCTCTGCATTTCCACTCCGTTTATTTCTCAACGAAAATCTTCCCAATAAACTTTTTTTGACAGGACGCTCTGTTTGTTGCTCTGCTTCAGCTGGTTTTGACTGCGGTTGTGAGGTGGACTGATTAGATGACGTATCTGTTGTTGCTCGATTCGATGTTGACGGTCGTTGATTAGGTTGTGGCTGATTAGGAGCAGTTGATGAACGACGGCTCATCGATCGTGTGACACGAACCTGAGCACAACGATACTCTTGCGGCGATGGCGGGATTAGGGCTGAGTACAATTCCGGTGTACTGCCACTGTCGTTGTCTGTATCCATCGTTTCATCTTCTGCCATTTGTCTAAAGCAAACTCCATCGTTACTATGTGTTGTTATGCAGTACGTTATTCAAGAAAGCAGTTACTACAACCAAGATGGAATTACTCGAGCGCACAACAATAACACTATCACCATCAACAAACCTGTTTCCATAACAATGAAAGTTCATCGGTCGTGGTGTGCCTCGGCGAAAAACACCGTTATAATATCTGCATTCGGTCAGCTCGTCCTCCGTACGATGACTACCGCCAAACTGTAAGTGCAACGAAATCATAAACCAAAAAACACAATCCCTGAAATGAAGCGGTACAATTTGCAATATGAATCCGTGCTAATTCATCCACATCACTACACTGAACAGCCTACAGTGTCAACAAAATCACCGCATATGACATAACTCCTTCAAAGTCATTCCACAGAATTGCCAACTCTCACCTGTATTGGTATGGAATATTCTACCGGTTCCAACGGCGGCTGTTGCTGGCGATAAGGTGCACGCCATGAGCCTGATCCGTAATAATTACCACCATCCGGGTATGCTGAATAAGCATTCGGACCATACCAGCCACTTCTAAAACATATTCGCTACCAACGGTATCACAACGAATTCAGATGAAATTTCTGTACATTTTTACAGGAACTTAATGGATAGATCATCGTAAAAGGTCTTCATTGCAAAGTTCGCTCTTCAACCAATCAATCGATCAATGAATAAACCGATCAGTCAGTAACCTTTGGTTCACCGGGT
Source organism: Anisakis pegreffii (assembly GCA_035041965.1). Taxonomy (NCBI): domain Eukaryota; kingdom Metazoa; phylum Nematoda; class Chromadorea; order Rhabditida; family Anisakidae; genus Anisakis; species Anisakis pegreffii. The sequence goes on along the minus strand of JAPYMA010000131.1, from coordinate 12,925 downwards.
TTCGTCCTACCGCAAGTGGTCCACATCTTCCCCAATCCTCACTGGTTCCACTGTCGAATCCGTACTGATGATTCGGCGGATTCATAAACGCATGCCGTTGTTGGTTATAGTACTTATTATTTCTATCCATATTACCCGCATTCAAGTCACGACGTTCATTGGGATCCATCTTGAACATTTTTTCAACGTCAAATGCCACTCTGCGTTACAACATGGCCAATAATCTGATCGTTTTTCAGTTATTCCTTTCTTACAGTGATTTTATTACCACATAGCGAAAAGTAAAAGGCGAATGAACACGAAACATATCACGAAATGTATTACGAGAACAAACTTCTTGATAGTACTCATTCCCTAAGCCTTGAGTTTGTTGGGATGCGACTGACGCAGAAGAACTGCTAAATTTGTTCTCTTAATTTGCACGAAACTAATTTCATTCGGGGTCTTCAATAAGCAAGCCGGTCAGTGCCAACGAGCAACATTTTTTTTAATGAGAGAAAAAAGAACAATCATATGCTACGTTAACGTCATAAAATTTTATCACAATGAAGAATAATTCATTCTATCACTCTATGGCTTCATATCAACCATACATGATAACATAATTTCAAACCATCATTGATATCATATCACTTCGTATTACGTACACGATATAGTCTACGATCCACCTCGCTAATCTCATAATCAGCAGTTATGCAAACTGAATGCATCAACACAAACCAGCACAAATACTTCTAAACAAATTACTTCTCTTTCAAATGTTTTCTGACGACACCTCGTTGAGCAATTCATTTGTGTTTTCGTATCCTCTCCTAACCAGTGCCTACTAACTCTAACTCAACTAAACTGTCAACGTTGCAAGTATTCTTCTAACACTTACCTTCAACCGTATTCAAAAAGCAAACATTAGAAGTGGTCGATGTTTGCTGTTTATCATTAATTTCTGACTGACACTTCATTAATTCAATTATTTCACATCCGTTTAACACAACCATCATACTCATCAATTCATTTATACGAGTTGATTGTCATAAAACGGTTTAAAATCTCTTCAATACTTCAAATATTCCTCTTCGTCGAACGAAATCAATAAAACCGCAATTTCTAATGGAAATTGCGCGGTAAGTTCCCTATTTCTTTAATAGCAACAAAGCAAACGCTAGTAATTCATCGCTTTTGCTTCAATACTTTGCTTAGACGGAAGCATACTATCTAATGAATTCTCGTTGACTATCATTTTGAGATGTAATTTCAACTACTATGTATAACCGTAACGTTTGCAATTCATTTAATTATAAGTGAAATCATTTGCCTGCAGATTCAGTTTCGTTTGCAAATTACAAAATTGGTCGTTGGAATCTTTGAACATTGGCTTTCCAATGGTGAACAAACTGTCGAGGTTGGTGATTAAAAAATATCAGAAGGTGAATGTTTCTCATCAAATTTCGTAACTGCACAAATTATTATTTGTATTTTCCATCTACTCATCAAAAGACGAAAAAATCCGTAAAGAACATAAAATTTAGAAAATGATGTAGCGTAATACTGCAAATTATTTACGACACCACATATCGATGAAAAGATACTGCAATACTGCAACGGAACGCATAACTGAATGAATCAAAATGGTACATGAAGAGATGAACGAACTCGCCCGATCACCTAAACCACTCACCTCAGCAAGTTCACTAAATCTTTGACCTCCATCAAGCTCAAATACATCTTCCAAAAGCCACTCTTTCGTTTCTCATCCGTACAAAACCATTCACTCTTCTTACAAATCGACTATTTATCTTGCCTATATCTTATACGAAAAGATACAGAAAACAAAAAAAAGAAAAATTTCTCAACAAACATTAATTATTAATCGATCAATTTTGGAGATTATCCTCATTCTCACTAATGCCATACAATATTATCGAGCGTTAGTCATGCTACGATTTCGTTTATTTGTTCATTTCATAAGACGCTCAGCTCAGTTTATCAATCGTTCTTCCCGAAAATCACTACAAAAAGAATATCGAATGCGTTCCGCCAAAAGGCATTTTAACAGCCGCAAGATAGCACTTAAAACGGAAGAAAGCATACCAGTCAAAAAAAACAACGCTCAACTGCATAATCGAATTCAAAACGATACTTTCAAAAACCACAAAAATTTCAATCATTTTACTTCATCAAGCACAATGCTCCCTTTAAATACTACCGACCAAAATATACTCAACTGTTTCATAAATTACCTTTCATATCTCATTGAAATCACCCGCAGGCTTTCAGCTAGCCATCCAATATTTCAATTCGAAATGATGCCTCCTCTGCTTAGCTAGCCTCCAGCCTCGGGTAATAAACGAATACAGCTCTTCTCATCACTTTCATAAAAGAGCCAATTCAAGCCCGGGTTGGTAGTCTGACACCTTTGTAGTATGGTAACACCTGCCGGGGTTTTCGCGCTTCTTGAATCATCAATCAATCGAAGCACACACCCCACTACCATAGCTGTCAGACGGCCAGGGTCACCGCTGCGCCACGATGAGGCGATGAGGTAGGACTTTGCAGCGGTTCTTCGATCACATATCGTAAGTTCTTCACTTTCGAGCAGTCACTTTGATTTAAATGAAACAAAATAGTGAATTTCCTACTATGCGAAAGTTTCGAATCGAAAATCTTTTTCACGATTTCGGAACAGCCTTCATTTTTTACTAAGAAACGTCCAAGATAAAAACTCCAATTTAAGAATGGGCATCAACAATCACTCGTGTCAACAGCTAACAATCGTATCATCGGCGCACATTTTCACAGGATGGATAGAAAGACAGTAATGTTGTGACTGAAGGCGATGAAAAAACCGCATACGAAACTTCGCTAGTTTAACTCTCTAAGAAGAACTATTTATACTGACACAACACAGAGCAATGTTGATCAAAAGTCATTCTTAAACTCTTGGCAATCGAATCGCGCTTATGTAAAAATTGATATCTGGAAAAAAGGAAGCAAAATTGAGAAATGCTTTTAGCTGAAAAGAAAAAAGCACACATAATTCAACAGTTTAGGGGGAATATGTTGGCATGATTTTATGCGCTATTAGGGAAATGAGAAAACAACTGAGCAAATGCCAGACGAGAATACGGGCAGAAAGATGACTGATAAACGTAATAATAAGAAATCTCCAAGAAGAAAGTCATGCTGCTTAGGAACATTACCACTGTTTCATCATTAATTTGCATCGTTGTTTCGATGCTAACAAGATTCGTTTCGTAAGACATCCAATTATATCAGTCAAATTTTTTAACCGTTTCGCTTTTTTTCTCATTCACTTCCTCATCTTTTCTACTTCTTTCTTTTGAATCTGATTGTTAAACGTTCATCAGATGATGCAAATACGCTTTTTAATGTGACAATATTACGCCATCATTACAAAGTTGATACTGAACCTGGTGATTTCTGTTATGATGACGGATTTCTGCTGGGGATTTGACACCTCCCAAAAAAAGATATTTCTTAGAATTGCGGTAAATATGCTTATTTCGTGAACAGAATCTATTTCATTCGCCTGATAATAAGTACATAATGCATTCAGCTTTGACATAGCAGAAGATTTCTCAAAAGGCAAGACTGAAATCGTAATAGAATTGTTCCACTCTGAACGGATATGGATTCGCCTTTTTGTTGGTAACATATAAGCCTCAGTAAGAATTAATCGTGGGATATAGACTGAGATTTTCGAATGCAAACAGAAATAAATATAGTTCTAACAGACCGCTACAATATCTTCAAATGGCGGTATTGTCGAATCTTCACTGATATCTTCAAAAACTGCACGTCGCATTCGAACATGTGTCAGTTTCTCTTTATGCGTTGTTGTATCAACATGCTGTAAATATCGCATTTATTCTTATTCAGAAGATTGCCCAAGTAAACTTTTTGTTACCGAGCAAGCATTTGAAGGTTTACAAATAAAAATTATCTAAAGCGAACACATCAGGTGATCAACAATAACGATAGGGAATGATCAGAACTGAATCAGCCATGCCGACAAAAGACCCAAATGAATTAGAAAATCAACAACCTTTGAATATTCAGATAACTCCTTGCAAATAAATTTGCATATTCGACAGACATGCTCGCAGTCGTCACCAGCTTGTTCCAGGCGAACATGGTGAAGCATTGATACATCGTGCTCACGTTTTGCCTGCAATTTTGAATACTTCAAATTTACTTCATCACCTCAACAACTTCTCAAGATTCGTAGCATTCCCTACTCAATCAGTGAGAGAACAAATTTTGAGACAATATCACTTTTTTTGGGGGGGGAGGGGGAGGGGGTTAAGTGGCAATAAAGACTCGATTTGATGTAATGTTCGAAATAACTCGTTGAAAGGTTGCTCCTGTAATTCATAGATGCACATTCGGAGCAGAAAGGCATCTTCACTTTGCGATGACTACAGAATAAAATACTCACCCATATTGATGAGTAGGTCTCATCGCAAACTGTACAAACGTTCATCATTCTGAAAGAAATTCATCGAATATTAAAACTGAAATTGAAATCAGCCAACTTAACGAGCACAGTGAAATCTGCTAAACACGCTTATATGCCATTGAAAACAACTGCAATATTCTTTCCAAGTCAGTCAGCGTTGCACTAATAACAGACAATATGATGTAGAGCTAAGATCCACACACGAGAACACATGTCAAGCAACTGCAGCTTACGTCACCGAACATATCGCTTAGGCTCCACTTTCAACAAACAAATATCATAAACAATAAGCGAAATCAAACACCTTTGAGCAATGATTAAAAGTTCAAACTATTCAAGCAGTCATCTTGTACAGATATGGGCTAAGCTCAAGCAACAGCCACTCATTTGAAACACTCTACTTAATCCATTGATTGGAAATATTGCAGAAAAAAAAGTCACGGAAAAAGAACAATTAAACAAATTTCCTGAAATGCTTACGGCATTCTATCCAATTAATGTTCATAACGTCATCGGCTAGAAACATCAGCCGTACACGGTCGATTCGCCAATCTCAACACGGTTGGGGGAAAAGAAGCCAAATTGCACTTTCGTACGCGCGCGGGACCGAATTTTCAAAGGTGAGAGAAGGAGAGGAAAACGCATCGTAAAAGCGCACAAAACGAACGGAATGAACGAAGCCGTGAAACCTAATAACGAGAAATAGTCGTAGCATAACCTTCGCGTTTAATTCCAAATTTAATTCTCTACAAGCGCAGAAGGTTTCAGGGAAATTCATCGTTTAGTTTTGGAGATTGTAACTTAAAAAGAATCTTCATGGAGAGAAATAATGCCTTTGCAAGCAATTGAAATGGAAAAAGTGCTGGAACAGAAATTTGGTCGGTCAATGCCAAGTAATCCATTGGAAAGAGAATTGAATTCTCTACAAGCACAGAAGGTAATCACAGATCTCTTGATTAGTATAATTTAATCTTTCTTTATTTCTTTCTTTCAATTGAATCAAATTGTAATTACTTCGACTTACATTCATTATGAAGTATCATTATGTTCCATTACCTTTTGTTTTATTTTCAGTGATATTTGCTTTTGTTTACAGATTTTTCATAATACTATCATGTTTTCATGCAATGCTCATTGGTATTTTTTATTGTTGTGGGTTTAAATCGTGTATATTTAATTTGAAATAATTCGTGATGGTTATTATGCATTTGAAAAAATGTTACAATATATTATGAAAGTAATGTTGTAGACAGTAATGATGTAAATGAGTATTATGAAAGATTTTTAATAAATAAAGATGAATAGTAATAACTTGTGTGGTGTTACATGGAAATAAAATATCAAAATTATCGAAAAAGGAGCAAAAAATTTCTCCGCTAAAAATCTCACAAAAATCCTTACCTAATAACCCTTTACTATCTCGAAATCCGCAATTTCGACATATCATATCTCAGCTTAGGATAAACATTTTGAGACGCTCAGAACGGTTTTAAAATGGCTTTGGCTGTCTAAACAACAATATCGCAAGGAGAACTCCGATCCACCAACAGAAGCTTAAAAACCGCGAAAATCGTCGTTTCAGAATTTTCGGCCAATGGATATATCTTTTAGAGTATCACAAATTTGGCATCACAAATTTGGCACTGCACGCAGTGAAATATGAATAAACTCACTAGTTGTTGCCATTCTTGCGTTCTGATCGCAAAATGTGTCACTACCCGATTTCTAAGCACCATCATAGCGAATTCTTCCGTCCAATTTCTCAGAAAAAACCAAAAAAACGAAACAATTACAACATTGTGTACCACTGTCCTTTTGGAGGATTTTTCTGACCTCACTTATCTCACGCAGCCATAATTCTATACTTTTCTTTGTACACTCGTCAAGCTGAACCGATTGGTACCTATCTTATCGCAAAAAATCATCTCATTAGAAACTTCACAAAACCCTGACCATACATATCTATTACGATTTCAAAATCCGCATTGTCGAGAAATTATGTGTTTCTACTGGCTGCTGGGTGGAGTGACCTGAGATTCCAAAAGCTTCTACTAGCGAAGTGAATGAAATGACGTTGGGCTTGAGCGTTACAGCTGGAAACAGGAGCATGAATGTACATTTACCATTCCAGTTGCCATGTACATTACCGTTACATTTACTATGTACTTGAGCACTTACCATTGCAGTTGCCACCGTCCTTGCGTGGTTACTCACGAATATCCTCACTCAGATAGTAGGAAAGGAGAGCATGCACGAACATTCAGAAGCGCTGACTGAATACTATTGAAGATTTCGACACGAAGCATGACTCACGGCTGCCGGAGGGAAAAGCAGAGGGTTTTTCCGAAGTTGCATGCTCTCCACAGAAGAAAAAATTGAACATAAGTCACATACAGCAACCTTTTCTGTGCATATTACTAAATCTCAAACAGTGACGCTCATTATAACCTACTGACCTCATCGTAGGATTTACGCTAACATGCATTACACGCTATACCACGAATGCCCTACTTGCTTTGCAATTCCTATCCTATGCTAAATGATTAAATGTCTTTCATAAACTCCGTCTCCTTCCGAGAAGATCTATCACCTTATTCAAGAATTCTTGTTCTTTTGTCATATCATCATGCTCTTCGAAAGAAGCTAATTCATTGCTCGACAACTGTCTCACTATGCTTATTTTATGTGTGCGATCTTCCCATGAGATGTTCCTCAATTCATGATTACTCATTTCAGTTACATTTTGCTGAATCACTAACACCGTTTTGTATTAGTAAACTTTCTGAATGCCTTCTCACATCATTACTTCAAGAAGCCTTTGAATTTCAAGTTCTTAGTCTCCAACTGCGATGTAAACAATCCTAGAACCTACACTGTACTTGAATCCACTCAAACCTATCGTCAGAAAACTGCAACAGTTGCTGCCATAACAATCCTAAACTCGACAGATCCTGACGACTCGTTGATCCTTTCAGGCGATTTCGGTGTAACGTGTGGTAACACGTGGAAAAACATTTAATACAGTTGTCGCGCCACGCACCATTCACATTTTCAAATTTATCCAAATCTCAGCAAAGTTATGAGCTTACGTCCAGGCAAGAGCTTCAAACTTGAGCCTGTCCTTATCATGTGACGTCCAATTGCACCCGGATAATTTGTGCAGGGTGCTCTACGCATTTTGCGATTCTGTCTCAATCATGGATTGCCACTGAATCATGCCTAGCAATACTTCCCCTCATTGTGCTTGGTGCGACAGCATAAAGAACACGGTAATGAACAACGACAGGATGAACAAAGTGATGAAGGCATGAAAACACGAAATAATCATCACAAGAAACAAGAAATAATCATGGCAACGGGACAATCAAACAATTTGTCATAAACAACAATGAACATCATCAAAGTATTATTCCTCAACTTATCATCTGAGTGCTCAAATTATGAAATATGAGAAAATTTCACAATATAACCCCAAAAATGCTGTCTCAGAAACACCTTATTGAGGACACACATATCAACTCATTCCAAGCCTGAGAGTACCTTACGTTAGCGGTCAAGAGAAAGTTCTAACCTCTATCCGCAGCCCAAACCGCAGTCATCCAGTTCAACCCTGGCCCACGATATAAGCTCTCGCAAGTGGACCACTATTACGAACAGAGGCGATGACTTTAAAATTTGATGATATTCAAACATTTCCTCGCTAACAAACTACAGAACCCACAATGCTTCACATCCCATTTAAATGGATTCCTCAAACTTATCAAGTATCTTATTAGCACTAATGACGGACAATAGCTGCACTGGCATGGGATATGAGGATGTCATCATAGAATGTGTATGAATGCCGCCATGACACTAGCTAATAGATAAGCTTCGGCGAGTAACCACAAACACCTGAGAGATTTCTCCTCATAGCACATTTGATAACATTGGAACATTATTCCAGCTATTATCAAACATCATAAAGAGGAAGACGAGTCACCATTCAGCAACTCGACTCTACAGGTGAGCGGTCCAGGCGAACTTTCCAGACCTACCGCTAACTTCATGGTGCGATTCATACCCTACGTTCGTGAAACTCAGTTTTATAGGGATATTTCTCTTCCTTTCATATGCCAGTGTAGCTATAAAATCAAAACATAAGAACCTATAATGCCTCTCCTCTCATCTGAATTGATTTCTCAAAGTTATCAAGTATCATATTAGCACTAATGACGGACAATAGCTGCACTGGCATGGGATATGAGGATGTCATCATAGAATGTGTATGAATGCCGCCATGACACTAGCTAATAGATAAGCTTCGGCGAGTAACCACAAACACCTGAGAGATTTCTCCTCATAGCACATTTGATAACATTGGAACATTATTCCAGCTGTTATCAAACATCATTAAGAGGAAGACGAGTCACCATTCAGCAACTCGACTCTACAGGTGAGCGGTCCAGGCGAACTTTCCAGACCTACCGCTAACTTCATGGTGCGATTCATACCCTACGTTCGTGAAACTCAGTTTTATAGGGATATTTCTCTTCCTTTCATATGCCAGTGTAGCTATAAAATCAAAACATAAGAACCTATAATGCCTCTCCTCTCATCTGAATTGATTTCTCAAAGTTATCAAGTATCATATTAGCACTAATGACGGACAATAGCTGCACTGGCATGGGATATGAGGATGTCATCATAGAATGTGTATGAATGCCGGCATGACACTAGCTAATAGATAAGCTTCGGCGAGTAACCACAAACACCTGAGAGATTTCTCCTCATAGCAAATTTAACAACATTGGAACATAATTCCAGCTGTTATCAAACATCATTAAGAGGAAGACGAGTCACCATTCAGCAACTCGACTATACAGGTGAGCGGTCCAGGCGAACTTTCCAGACCTACCGCTAACTTCATGGGGCGATTCATACCCTACGTTCGTGAAACTCAGTTTTATAGGGATATTTCTCTTCCTTTCATATGCCAGTGTAGCTATCAAATCAAAACTTAAGAACCTATAATGCCTCTCCTCTCATCTGAATTGATTTCTCAAAGTTATCAAGTATCTTATTAGCACTAATGACGGACAATAGCTGCACTGGCATGGGATATGAGGATGTCATCATAGAATGTGTATGAATGCCGCCATGACACTAGCTAATAGATAAGCTTCGGCGAGTAACCACAAACACCTGAGAGATTTCTCCTCATAGCACATTTGATAACATTGGAACATTATTCCAGCTGTTATCAAACATCATTAAGAGGAAGACGAGTCACCATTCAGCAACTCGACTCTACAGGTGAGCGGTCCAGGCGAACTTTCCAGACCTACCGCTAACTTCATGGTGCGATTCATACCCTACGTTCGTGAAACTCAGTTTTATAGGGATATTTCTCTTCCTTTCATATGCCAGTGTAGCTATAAAATCAAAACATAAGAACCTATAATGCCTCTCCTCTCATCTGAATTGATTTCTCAAAGTTACCAAGTATCTTATTAGCACTAATGACGGACAATAGCTGCACTGGCATGGGATATGAGGATGTCATCATAGAATGTGTATGAATGCCGCCATGACACTAGCTAATAGATAAGCTTCGGCGAGTAACCACAAACACCTGAGAGATTTCTCCTCATAGCACATTTGATAACATTGGAACATTATTCCAGCTGTTATCAAACATCATTAAGAGGAAGACGAGTCACCATTCAGCAACTCGACTCTACAGGTGAGCGGTCCAGGCGAACTTTCCAGACCTACCGCTAACTTCATGGTGCGATTCATACCCTACGTTCGTGAAACTCAGTTTTATAGGGATATTTCTCTTCCTTTCATATGCCAGTGTAGCTATCAAATCAAAACTTAAGAACCTATAATGCCTCTCCTCTCATCTGAATTGATTTCTCAAAGTTACCAAGTATCTTATTAGCACTAATGACGGACAATAGCTGCACTGGCATGGGATATGAGGATGTCATCATAGAATGTGTATGAATGCCGCCATGACACTAGCTAATAGATAAGCTTCGGCGAGTAACCACAAACACCTGAGAGATTTCTCCTCATAGCACATTTGATAACATTGGAACATTATTCCAGCTGTTATCAAACATCATTAAGAGGAAGACGAGTCACCATTCAGCAACTCGACTCTACAGGTGAGCGGTCCAGGCGAACTTTCCAGACCTACCGCTAACTTCATGGTGCGATTCATACCCTACGTTCGTGAAACTCAGTTTTATAGGGATATTTCTCTTCCTTTCATATGCCAGTGCAATTATTATCAACCCCAGTCACAACTCTTCTCGCAACAAACTATATATTCTCTGATGTGACACCTCTACATATAACGAGAGACCAATTTCGAGAGCCATGACATGACTAGGATACTGTGTCAGGTTGTCCATAGATGGCTAAGTATCGCTCTAAATCGCATGCTAATATGGCTCACAGTGACATTGAACTAACGTTTGCTTAAGCAAAGTCAGAGCCCACTAATCGCTACACAAACTTAAGTGAACATGTGCTAAATTTCCAGTCAAGTTGTTTCAAAGTTTTCGTTCAGTGAACTTATAATACAGTCGCAGTCAAGCTAGGTCAAGTGAAAGTTATGACTAAGTTAAATCAGATTAAGTTATGCTGTGACAGCTACCTCAATACATATCAGCAAGTGTGCGAGTCTCATATCTATGCTAGAGTCCAACACAGATTCACGTAGTAGAGTCCACATTGGGAAGGAGAGAGGAGGGGGGGATGGTGAGGTGCACAAACTGAAAAAAATTTCAATCAGGTGGGATGGGCCATATCAGGTATCTTATTACTCACTAATGACGGATAATAAGATACTAATAATATCACTAATTTCTCAATGTTATCAAGTACCTTATTAGCACTAATGACGGACAATAGCTGCACTGGCATGGGATATGAGGATGTCATCATAGAATGTGTATGAATGCCGCCATGACACTAGCTAATAGATAAGCTTCGGCGAGTAACCACAAACACCTGAGAGATTTCTCCTCAGAGACTTCTATAGCCAGTCCAAGTCCCTACCTCTGGCTCCGGAGTTAAGCGGGTCGTTACGTGCCGCATCCCTCCTTCGCCCTACCCACATCCCGTATAAAAAGGCTTACAATATTCACAATAACAATGAATGTACAAAATGAATAAACAAATATAGAAATAATGAAAGCATACATAATAATTTGTGGCAACATACATGAATATACACATTATATGTAATATACAATTCAGTTAATTCACAACATTAAAGAATAAATAGAAAACCAAATCCAACAGATAATAATCTAAGTCAGAATTTATAATATTTTTCCTTTGATATCAAATTGTTTCAAAAGAGCTAAACTTCTCAACATTTGACAATACAGTGACAGTAACAATAATACAAAGCAGTGATGGTAACATAATGCAAATAACATTAGCAACTGCATTAAAAAGCACTAAAAAATCCCCCCAGTTAAATCATACGAGGCATCATAAATACGTTCACAAATTTATGATCGACAATGATAAAATCTGACAATGCACCATAACATCTGCCACTGTATTGTATCTATTTTTAATTATTCAGTTGCAAATAACGCACGATTTATATGTAATTAACAACATATACAAACATAGTTGACAATACTCATAAATGAATTAAAGAATAATAAAGGAAGTGAATCAAAAAAGTGGCCACTGACCACAACTGAATTTTATTCTGTGTCCCTAAGTACAAGTTGAAACTATTAACCTGACGCTTCTTTGCGCCACCATGCAATATTTTTTGAATATTGTTGAATAATATTGTTGAATTGAGGATTCGTTAAATTGTTGCTTGCTGTTGTTTTGATCCGATATATCCAGGCGATATTGTTGATAATTGATCCACCCACGAGATGTTGCGCTGATAACGTCGTCGATTGCCGTCGACCCATCATCATCGGTTGTCGTCACTCGTCATCCGGTTAGAACGATTAGCGCGCGACTTTACCTGGAAGTAGATGACGGTTTAATGATAACAAGATGTATCATTTTCAAGCAAATATCGCATTGCTACATTATCAAAAATATCAACATCTCTATCATTATTATGACTGTTATCACACAACTGTTTTATACACTAACCCATCTAACAGAGAATATTCACACAATACCCATACATGAAGAATATACCATTCTGCTTGATCAAGAGAAATTAACAAGATTGATTAACAATAAAGTCATTACATATCACCAACAAACAAATTAAACCACCCCATAAATGATTCAATTCCTCACCTTTGATCCGAGGTGATGACCAGTGACAGTATCGCTTAACGTGTCACGGTTTGTCCGGTCTCGATCACCTCTGATCTAGAACAGTATTAAATGATTAATTCGTAGTTTTCCTCAAGTTCATATCAATACAATCCGAGCGATCAACCTAACAAGCGATACGATACT
>JAPYMA010000130.1:0-11828 GCA_035041965.1 Anisakis pegreffii | reverse complement strand
TAGCAATACGCAACTGAACTTAAAGTGTCGCTGATTTTGGCGCATGTGAGTGTTTGAAGAATATTTGATATCGCATCGCTAAAGATACGAAACAGAATGAATAAAAAAGATGCAACATAATCAGAAAATAGTAATGATTAAAATTTTTTCAAACTCTTCTTTCGATAATTGATCTTTCAAATTTTCCAAAAATTATCTATGATTGATTGAAATCATTCCGAAGAATAGTGTTTTCCAATATCGCTCAGTCGTCTGGGCAATATTTCGCAGCAGTTATTACACTTTTTCAGAAGTAATTACCCACAGTTCGGAAACAAAAACTCCTCGCAGTATCTCATTCATTCCTGCTCATTTTCTGGAACTGCTTCATTCTATATTATGAAGCAGTTCCAGAAATGAGCAGGATGAATTGAAGAGATACTGCCGAGGAAATTGATTTCCAAACTTGTGGGGCAATTACTTCTGAAAGGGTGCATGGCCAACTGCTGCGAAATCCAATATTGCCAGACAACTGAGCAATATTGGAAAACATATTCTTCGGAATGATTTTAATCAATCTGTGAACCAAATTTTTTGAAGAAAATTTGAAAATCAAATTATGAAAGAAAAATTTGAGAAAATTTTAATCATTATCACTTTCTTTCTGATTGTAATTTGCATCTTTTTTATTCACATTCTGTTTCGTATCTTTAACGTTACGATATCGAATGCGTTCATCTAGTACTTTCTGCAGTTATGTAGTATCTAGCATTTCAGCACTTTTCAATTTTTTATCGGTATGATTATCATTCATGTCTGCTTTATGGTTCTTGCTCAGCTGGCAAAATTGGAACTATGTATTATCACAAAGAAATGTATTATACAACCTCTCGGTTTGATCATCATTGTTGGATTGCCTTTTTGTCTTTATTTCGTCAAGGCATGAGTACAGAAAGTGTTTATGTTGTAATATTAAACTGATACGTTCATTGAAATGATGTTTGGTTTAATTATTCAGCTGCTCATATTTTATGTTTGGAAAACAGTTATTAGATTGTTTGGGGATAATTTGAAATTCACTCAGTTATTAACAAACGCTGTAACAGCATACGTATCATGTCGGTTGCATACTTTTCAAGCAACGTTGTTATGATATTTTGTTGAGTGAATGTATATTATGCGTTTATTCCACCAAATCAGATCAGAAACATTACTTGTAAATTGATTTTGGATTTTTTCATTAGACACCTCATAAACTGAAATAAATATTGCAAAAATTCTGTAATTTGGAGGCTGATGAAATTAGAAAGTGGAAACTGAATTGAGGGAGGAGGAAATTAGCAACATGGAAACCGATGAAAGGAGAGGACGTTTGAGGGCGAATATAGAAATGAAGTGGGGTATTTACTTGAGATTATATGGTATTGATTGTTTGTAACAAACTAAAACTAAGCTGTTTATTGTATGCGAAGTTGAAAAAATGCTAATCGTTGACGAAGGTCACAGACTATAATACGGCGCCGTTGTGACGACGAAACGTCAAGATAAGCAGTCAGTCTTGAAGCAGATTTAAAAAAAAAACCAATAGAGGGCTATAGAAAGATGCATGTGAATATAATCACATTTGTTTTCGCTTTTGGGTCGAAGAATACTCTTCGAAGTATTCTTTGTAGTAGTTGATAAGGTAAAACATCTATGTTTCGGTGATCGGAGTTCAATTGATATCAAATTTGAATGTGTCTGTTCACATTATCCGTTAGTTTAGAATCAAAATTTGATGCAATTTTATTGCTTAATAACCATATACAGTAGAAAAGCATTCCATAACACACCATTTTTCCATTCCAAAAATGCATTCTCAATCAGTCAATCAGCTGAGCATCTTAAGCATATTTTCGGTGATTGTTCCATGTATTCTGCTTATATATATATATATATATATATATATAAGCAGAATACATGGAACAATCACCGAAAATATGCTTAAGATGCTCAGCTGATTGACTGATTGAGAATGCATTTTTTGGAATGGAAAAATGGTGTGTTATGGAATGCTTTTCTACTGTATATGGTTATTAAGCAATAAAATTGCATCAAATTTTGATTCTAAACTAACGGATAATGTGAACAGACACATTCAAATTTGATATCAATTGAACTCCGATCACCGAAACATAGATGTTTTACCTTATCAACTACTACAAAGAATACTTCGAAGAGTATTCTTCGACCCAAAAGCGAAAACAAATGTGATTATATTCACATGCATCTTTCTATAGCCCTCTATTGGTTTTTTTTTTAAATCTGCTTCAAGACTGACTGCTTATCTTGACGTTTCGTCGTCACAACGGCGCCGTATTATAGTCTGTGACCTTCGTCAACGATTAGCATTTTTTCAACTTCGCATACAATAAACAGCTTAGTTTTAGTTTGTTACAAACAATCAATACCATATAATC
The DNA here is from genome assembly GCA_035041965.1 of Anisakis pegreffii. Lineage (NCBI taxonomy): Eukaryota > Metazoa > Nematoda > Chromadorea > Rhabditida > Anisakidae > Anisakis > Anisakis pegreffii. Next base: position 9,390 of record JAPYMA010000130.1, on the reverse strand, counting down.
TCAAGTAAATACCCCACTTCATTTCTATATTCGCCCTCAAACGTCCTCTCCTTTCATCGGTTTCCATGTTGCTAATTTCCTCCTCCCTCAATTCAGTTTCCACTTTCTAATTTCATCAGCCTCCAAATTACAGAATTTTTGCAATATTTATTTCAGTTTATGAGGTGTCTAATGAAAAAATCCAAAATCAATTTACAAGTAATGTTTCTGATCTGATTTGGTGGAATAAACGCATAATATACATTCACTCAACAAAATATCATAACAACGTTGCTTGAAAAGTATGCAACCGACATGATACGTATGCTGTTACAGCGTTTGTTAATAACTGAGTGAATTTCAAATTATCCCCAAACAATCTAATAACTGTTTTCCAAACATAAAATATGAGCAGCTGAATAATTAAACCAAACATCATTTCAATGAACGTATCAGTTTAATATTACAACATAAACACTTTCTGTACTCATGCCTTGACGAAATAAAGACAAAAAGGCAATCCAACAATGATGATCAAACCGAGAGGTTGTATAATACATTTCTTTGTGATAATACATAGTTCCAATTTTGCCAGCTGAGCAAGAACCATAAAGCAGACATGAATGATAATCATACCGATAAAAAATTGAAAAGTGCTGAAATGCTAGATACTACATAACTGCAGAAAGTACTAGATGAACGCATTCGATATCGTAACGTTAAAGATACGAAACAGAATGTGAATAAAAAAGATGCAAATTACAATCAGAAAGAAAGTGATAATGATTAAAATTTTCTCAAATTTTTCTTTCATAATTTGATTTTCAAATTTTCTTCAAAAAATTTGGTTCACAGATTGATTAAAATCATTCCGAAGAATATGTTTTCCAATATTGCTCAGTTGTCTGGCAATATTGGATTTCGCAGCAGTTGGCCATGCACCCTTTCAGAAGTAATTGCCCCACAAGTTTGGAAATCAATTTCCTCGGCAGTATCTCTTCAATTCATCCTGCTCATTTCTGGAACTGCTTCATAATATAGAATGAAGTGTCACGTTATGCTACACCGAATGAAAGTCGCAGCAAACTAGCCCTTCCCACTACTTAATAGAGCATGAACTGTTGCTATGATGGGAGCATAAAAATCAACATGAAGCTGTACGATGAAATCAAATGACTGAACATCAATGGATGAATTTTCATTCGAAATCACAGTTTATCTTGAGTGGAACCATTTGGAAGACTATGAATGCTCATTGGATTTACGGTGTTGATAAGTTGTTCATTCAACTGAATTTGATATCATCTTAAGGCAGAGTTTCTCAACCGAGGGTGCCGTACTCCCTGAGGATGCGAGAGAGGTTGGGATAAGAGGGGGTGAGTGAGGGATGGAAATAAGGTTTTAGTGTAAAATAGACGAGGATGGATTTCAACATATATATTTTTGAAGAGACAAGAACGTACTGTAAAGGCATACATAGACACAACAGCACTCACTGTAGTGGATGAGAGATACAGTATGGATGTTGTGAGGGATGCGAGGACGTTTTAAGTATTGCTACAGGGGGTACCAAGACAACTTAAAGTTTTTCAGGGGGTGCGAAGGGGAAAAAGGCTGAGAAACACTGTCTTAAGGGATCTATTTATGGAAGAGTTGAATTTATCTTTTGAAAAAATTCATTTGTTTGTTTTGAATTTGTTTTGAAAGCAATTCCCAGTCAAAAATAATTCGAATGCATGTCATTACCAAGTTCATATGATATTGTTATTACAGTGAGTTTGGAACGAAAAACTATTTCATGTATGTATTTATTTATTGCAATTGCGACGTTGAAAACTATGTCATTCGCATTTACGAATAAAATTACTCCTATTTGGTTCAAGAAATCAGAGAAACAAAGAACGAAATTTGAATGATAATGAACCAAAATACGTATTTGAAAGTCAATCCAAAAAAACGTTTGATTGACATACCCATGATTTCTAAATTGTTCACTGATAAGAAGCAATGATAGGCATAAAAGGACCGAATGAAGCAGTATAACCACATTTACTAGGAGTGTGCAGTAAAATGAAGCTCCTAATACTCCTGTGTGTCTGCGTGCTCGCAGTAACTGCTCGTCAAAGCTGGGTTGATGTCGAGCGTGAGAAGATTGACGATCAGTACTATCAAGCTGGACGTGAATATGTCTATTTGTACAACGGACAACTGTCGGCAGGTGTTCCAGAGGAAAGCGATTCGCATTCTTCAACTCGATATGAAGCAGTCTTCTCGCTTACCTTCCCTGAGGACGAGCACAACGCTGTTTTCTGCATCAAGCACGTAAGATTCGCTAGTCGAAACGGTGGACTTGCTAAGCATCGTGAAGTGCAACCGTTCGAAGCGTTCGATGAAATCAAGCTTTCTGAGGGTGCTCGCAAAGCCCTCACTGCTCCACTCCGCTTCAAATACGATGATGGCGTGATCGGTGAGATCGAATTCGATGGTGATGATGCGGACTGGTCAGAGAATATCAAGCGTTCTATCCTGAACTTGATTCAGATCAATATGAAGAAGGGTTTGCAAAAAGAAAGTCGGGAGGACGATTCATCTGAAGAGAAAATCGACATCAATAAAGAAGAAAATGCAAATTTCTACGTTGTGCATGAGGTAAATTTGCATTCATATCCAATGAATTTTGTGTAAAACTGATTTTCGAAATTATTGTACCTTCATTCGATGATGCAGTTTAAAGATCAAATCATACAGACCTCTCTAGAAACGAGAGAATAACACTGAACATTTACTAAATTTTGTGTTTCACCAGTCCTTCGAGCGTTAAACCTGTTATTGCTAGTGCAGTGACAGAGCCAGAATAATTTTAGTTGGAACTAATATTGTGTGTAGCTTAATACAGAATCGCTTAAAACAAGTGTGGAGAATGTAGCAATGAATCTTGAGGTATATTCGTGAGTTAATAACTATGAATTCAGCGAACAATGGAAGGTGACTGCGAAACAACATACACATTCAACAAAAGCCCAAGAGATGATAGCGATATAATGAGAATTACGAAGTCGATAAATTACAACAAGTGCACAAAACGGGTCGATTTACGATATAACCATCGTTTTGCTCAACCCAAATGCGGTCACTGCGAGCTGAATTACGACAAGGAGGATGGATTGATGCCTAGCACAGCTATCACTTACGAAGTACTCGGCAATAGAGAAAAATTCCTCATCAAAAATGCCGACATTAAGACTGATTACATATTCTCTCCACTCAACCCCAAAGATCTTGTGTTGGAGACATTCAGTACCGGTACCCTCAGACTGCTGAAGGTTAAGAGCTTATCAGAAGTTGTTATGCCAATGAACGGCAAAACCGAGACTCTTCTTTACATTCCGTTACGTGTGATCAGAGTGGAACGTTTTATTATGGTCGGAGATGAGGAATTGGATGAGAAGCACGTATATTCGCATGTCAAATACAAGTATGAATTGGCTGAACAAATGGTCAGACGCATTGCTCGAGCAACATCAAATCCAGAGCTTGGTGTTGAGCCGGAAGCAGCACATCAGCTCGCTCGTCTTGTTGAACTGTTTCGATCATGCACTAGCAAAGATGTGCAACTTATCAGTGATGGTCTTTTCGATGCTGAAGGTAAATTCGACAAAAAGACTCATCAGAAAATCCGTGATATCATTTTGGACGGATGGTCCATTGTATCCACCTATGAAACAATGTATGCTATTGTTCAGAAGATTCAGAATCGACAAGTGAGTACCTTGAAAGCAGTTAAAACACTGCACAATATAATGCTCAATGACATCGCCATCTCCGAGAAACAAGTCGATTTGATCATGGGATTATGCACACACGAAGTCAGTGAGCGCAATCCAATGCTCAGACAAGGATGTCTTCTTACTGTGGGTGGAATGATTAGCGGTCTCTGTGCAAGAATCAATGACGAACAAGCAGTTGACTCCACTGAAAACAGATGTCCACTTGGAATGAAGCAGAAATATCACAGGGTATCGATTATTAATTCTTTATCATTTTACATTGACCACGTCCAGTTATCAACGAAACCTCAGCAAAAAGAACATTCCTTCAAAATTCACCCTTTGATTTCAAAAACGGTTCATTTTGTTTCAGAGATGAGCTCATTCATCACTGCACAACAAATATCTTATTCCTATGGTTAATTCATTCTCACAGCCTAAGCCTTGAACTTGCAGATGCTGATTGAACTCTATCGTAACGCGAATACAAGATACGAGAAATTGTTGGCACTTAGAGTGATTGGCAACGCTGGACTCGATCTCAGCGTGTACGAGCTCGAGAAGATCATCAAGGATCGTTCGCAAGAGAGAATCTATCGCGTGCAGGCCATTGACTCGCTCAGACGTTTACGCCCAGTGATGCCACGTAAAGTGCAGAAGATCCTTATGCCATTGTTCAAGGATAGAACTGAACATCCGGAAATCCGAATCGCAGCAATTGTACAAGTTATGCACACTTTACCGGATCGCAGTATTCTGGATCAGATCGCTCAAGCACTCTACTATGAAACTTCACGTCATGTGCTCACGTTCGTTTCAACAATGCTGCAGTCGTTCGAAAAATCCGAGAATCCTTGCGAAAAACAACTGTGAGTGTTTGTTCATTGGTTTGATGCATTTGGTTATGTTGCTCTTTAAAGTGTACAAATACAGACGAAAATAACAGATGAGATAATCATCGCACATGAGATCACCGAATGATTGATATCATACAGTTAGTTTACAGAGCATTGAACTATCGAACTATCAAAAAAAAACTAATTGATAGCTTACTGGTAATATGCAATAACCTCATATAATTTCAGCGCTGAAGATCTGGCGGTTGCTCTTCGTCTTGTACATGTTGATACGACACGATGGAGTGATAGCAAATACATGCATATGCCGGTGTATAGCGAGGCTCACAAAGCTGGTGTCACATTCGACTTTGCGACAATATTCGCCAATGACAGTATCCTGCCACGTCATTCGATTATGAGCTTTGACACGTTGCAGTTCGGTCAATGGAGAAAAGAGACTGCACAACTGGGCTTCATTCAGTACCATCTTGAACAACTCATTGAGAAACTGATGGCAACAATTGAACGTACTGCAACGAGACATCACTCAACTCGATCTGGTCCAGCACAAATTCTTCGCTCATTGTATGAAGGCCTTAAGATTAGAAGTCGTCGTGAAGAAGCAGAAGCACATGCTCTTTTGTATGTGCGTCGTTTCGGTATGGACCTAGCATTGGTGCCGTTGGATGCAGAAACCCTTCCCGAACTTTTCACGAATGGTGAAGAGATTGATATAGACCGTTTCATTGCGCGCTTGACCCGTGGTTATCACTTCAGCGTTTATTTCGGTCATTTCTCACATGAGAATTACCATAAATTGCCAACAACTGTTGGCATACCACTTCATTTCTGCAGCAAAATGCCAACTGTTATCGGTTTGGAAGGAGACGTGAAACTTTCATTCGAACCTGAACAATTCGCAAATGTCAGGTCGATAAAACTCGACATCAATGTAAGACCAGCACTTACCGCAGCACACCTTGCCGAGATGTATAGCGTTAATCCGATCAACATGATAAGGCCCAAGATGATTCAATTGGTTAAAGTGAATTTGCCAATCAACGCAAGATTGGAAGTTAACTTTGGCCAAAAGACCGAAGTGAAGTGGATCTGGAAAGTTCCAGATGAGAAGAAGCAAATCTTATTGGCACAAACTCGCACCGTAACCAGCACAAGTAATCCACGCAATTCAAAGACATTCATAGAACCAAAAGACAAGACAGCTCATCTCAAAAACCAAATTCATCACGTTATCTCACCTGAGAAGACTATTGGCAAGAACTGGCTGGGTGCATTGATGCATATTCGCGGTCAGTGGCATGAAAATGCCATACAAATGCTTAAAGAAACACCAGTAGCATTCCTTGCCGGTGAGAATGAATTGGAAGTGACAATCGAGAAGGATCGTGATGCACCAACAAATGAAATTGTTACCAAATTCGAATTCGAATTACTGAGAAATCACAAGATGACAATGAAACACTTGAAAGACTTCTATTCTGATGATGAATATGAACGTAAGGTATTCGCTAGTGAGACGAAAGATGAGCACACTCATACTCATCGATACGGTAGAGATGGACGAATGGATCAGGACGAGTTAGTAATTTTTCGCCACTTCACCTATCCATTCAGCAGTGCCCGTTTTTATTATAATTATTATCAACTTATTTGTGCAAAAAAACCTCGAAATCTACGAAGACAATCACTAACAAATTTAGATTCAAAGGATTATACCATTTTTCTACATCGTTCACAAAATTCTTCGCGTTATGAAAGAGTTGTCAAATATATAGGAATAAAACTTACTCAATGAGTAAGCTTTATTTCAGTGATAATTTAATGTGGATTTAGATATGAGCCGTCGAAAGGACATAAGCTTCGCATACATATGGAAATCGAAACAATTGGTTCAACATCAAAGCGCGCAGCTGACATGGAGATCTTAACGGGTTGTGACGATAGGGCTCGATACTGTGAGGTGGACATTAACGCTCGTCGCAATCCAATCTATGAAAACGAGCGTCGCGATTGGACGATGAGGGCCAGAGCGGAACAGCTGTATCCAGAAGCAGTTCGATCGATGAAAGATCTGAGCGGTAACAAGCCTCGTCATATGATTGCAAAGGTCCATGCTGAATGGGGTAGTGATAAGAAGCAAAAGATGAAGGTGAAAATTCAAGCAGGACAAAGTGCTGAGCAAAAGAGTTTGGTGGAAAGAATAAGCGACACAATGCCAATAGCTCAGCACCACAAAGACGTTACCCTGGCTGCACAGCTCAATGAATACAAATTCCTCGCTGAATATAAGGTCGAACAACACAGTAAACATTGCCTAAACAACATGCTAACAATGTTGAGGTCATGGAACATTTGGAATTCATACTCTGAATATGTAGAGAATCCCGATAACAAACTCTACGCAAAGCTCACTGTCAACCCAGAGAAGCATCATATGGTCAACTTGGCTCTTCACACACCAACAGAACATGTCAAGCTGCACGATCTAAAATTACCGATGAATCTGTACCCATATGTTATGGAAGTGCATCAGCCAGTCACTCACGCTGACTCATTCACACGATTCTTGAAGAGACTGCTTGCAAATGATAGAGCTGAATGCAGAATTACATCACGTCGTGTCGACACGTTCGATGATGTCGAAATTAACATGCCATTAACAACGTGCTACAGTGTACTTGCCAAGGACTGCAGATCCGACAATCCGAAATTTGCGGTGCTGATGAGGAAACTCAAAACGGACTCAGAAGAAATGGTTAGTGCATTTTACAGTGAATTCAGCTCAACTGCATTGGAACCAACAAGCTTTTTTTGCAAATAGAAATTTGTTATGAGGTAGTGTATCAAAGACTAAAACCAATATTAATTGCAGAGAATGAAAATAATCAATGAAGAGCAGGTAATCGAATTAGAGCCGATCAGAGATGAGATTGAAGTGAAAGTTGATGGCACAGAGATGACTGACGATGAACGCTTGCAAGAGTTGGGGTAAGTGATTTTAAAGAATCACAGTGAAACTGAGAATAAATGTTACGAATTTAGAATCGAGAAGAGAGATGATATGGTAACGGTTGAATTGGAAGATGTCAAGGTTCGTTTCGATGGACGAACAGCATCAATCAAACTTTCACCACTGTTCAAGAATGGTCAATGCGGTATTTGTGGAGATTATGACGGAGAGAAGATTGATGAATTACGTACAGCAGATAATGCGTTAACCGACGACTTGGAAGAATATTCGCGTAGCTATTTGCATCAAGATGATGAATGCAGTATTGAGGAGGACGTTATCAAGGAGAAAAAGTATTATAAGCTGGATGATGATGTTGATGAATGGTTGGACGATGACGAAGAGGACAGAGAGGAGCATCAAATTAAGAGTCAGTTCGAATAATTTGTTTTACTTTCTTCGCTTCTTACCGTCATTTCTATTCTTATTTAATACAACTCTAAAGTAACTTCTAAGTCTGAGAAGTACAAACAGTTTGCTTCCATACAGCAGTACTTGGTATTCGTGCTCTGTCTTCTGTTTTCTACCGATGAGCGATAGTGTAAACAACACAAAGAGGAAACTCTTCGAAAAGAAGTTGCATTAATTCATAAGTTATCGCGTTCATTTCAGAACCAATCAAGCGAACGAAAATAATCGAACACAACTTCGAAGTATGTTTCTCAATGACGCCAGTATTGCAATGTCCTGAGAAGTCCTATGCTCTTAGTGATATGAAGGTTAACAAGAAAGTGGCATTCACATGCATACCGCGCACCGATCATCAAGCCACCAAACTGATTTATCGTTCACGTTTCGAAACTCTTGATATGAGCGCCTATACAAAGAGCTTCGTTGAGGAAATTGTCATTCCAGAGGGCTGTCGCACTTTTTAAACATCATTCCAGTAGTTCCACATTTCTTTGAATAATTCGTTTTCCTTCAATAAATCCCTTTCCATCGAATACATTTCCATTCGAAAAAAGGTCACTCACTCATTCCGTACATAAACTTGTAACCCTTATCGAAAGTACGCTCATAACCGTTCTCCGAATTGGGCTAAAAATTAGTGTAGACACCAATCAAATTAGTTAGCAGCCTGTATTTCGACACAAAAATCGTGTAAAACCTGCACCCTCTCAACAGATTTTGTCAAAAATTCGAGAAATTCACATCCTTCCGAACTTCTATTCAAGGAACTACGTTAGCAATTGAATAACTTAGCTGTTCACCGTTTTTTGTTGTCTTTGCAATAAGTGTATCAATGATAATAATAATATTTTTAATTGTATTATTCGTAATTTGTGACCGATCAATACGTGGCAAATAACTTCAGTATGCATATTTTTCTAACTCATTGTGATAATACAAATCAATAGTTTTTTTTTGTATCAGGTCAATAAAATCTACTTCGTAGTATTCATTTGAACATGGCATAATTATTTGCAAATATTCCTTTCATCTCTAAACTTCAAATGATTGAAATTTCTTGAATCCATTTTCATCACTTTTTTGTTAATCCGAAATGGGATTCAGTTATCCACAATGAATCTCGACTGTATGCATCCTAAATTCGAGAGAAGCTTCAATTTTAAAAATGGCCTCTAATACTGCCAACAGAAGTGCGTCAAAAAACCAGTCCACCGCCGGTTTCTAATCGTTCACAATAGTTGTAAACAGTATTGAACTTTACAACTGGAAGCAAAAGAAAAGTTCATCGATTATAACAATCTTCACAGTGCGATTTTCACAAATACATATGGTTGGGGCAAAAGAAGCCAAAGTGCACTTTCGT
>JAPYMA010000129.1:0-133575 GCA_035041965.1 Anisakis pegreffii | reverse complement strand
AATATGAGTTTGATGTATTCAAGCTCACCGTCTTCTCAGCTTTGCCCGGAAACATATCATCATTTATACTTCGTTCGATCGAGCAGAATCTTTTCTTTCTAACAGTGAAATGCTGGCTTGAAAATTTTCACTTTGCGAGGAGATATATCAATTTTTGTGATGCTATTAGGGTAAAGAGATTCAAGCCTACCGTACCCTCAGATTTGACCAGTAACATATCAATTTCTTCACACCAATCGATCGAGCAGAATCTCTGGATAAAGAAAATCATATATTTTGTTGAGCGATTTTGCCTTGTTGAGGAGATCTAGCTATTTTTTTAAAGCTATCTCATCTAGCGCTGAGTCGCTCATTCACATTCCCGTATGATCACTATAGATCAATTGAGAGGCTATACATAACTATAGAAATATGAGTTTGATGTATTCAAGCTCACCGTCTTCTCAGCTTTGCCCGGAAACATATCATCATTTATACTTCGTTCGATCGAGCAGAATCTTTTCTTTCTAACAGTGAAATGCTGGCTTGAAAATTTTCACTTTGCGAGGAGATATATCAATTTTTGTGATGCTATTAAGGTAAAGAGATTCAAGCCTACCGCACCCTCAGCTTTGACCAGTAACATATCAATTTCTTCACACCAATCGATCGAGCAGAATCTTTGAATAAAGAAAATCATATATTTTGTTGAGCGATTTTGCTTAGTTGAGGAGATATAGCTATTTTATTAAACCTATCTGTGTTAAATGATATTTCTCACAACGTGGAATAAAAGTTTTTAGCTCGTGTTGCATGACCTGTTCACCAAAATTTGGGGTCGCCTTTGAAAATCCCGAATTGTGGTGACAGATCAATTTTTGTGGTGGTCAACGAGCGATGCTCGTGCAGTTGTTGAGAGTACAACGGATGGCAGGTCTTTCGCAAGAAATAATACCGTGTTTCATTCTGATTCTGATTGTTATTGTTTTGAAGTTTCATTCTGATTTGATCCTTCTTTTAATTGGTATGATGCTTCGTTGTCAACTATTCCCACTGGACTGACATGAGGATCGTTGATGTTTTTACTGTGATACTGAAGGGTGACTGCGGTAATATTTCCTGTATGTAACATGGCTGAGACTGTGAAATTTCGGAGTCTGTGATCACTGCGGATGTCCGGACTGTGTTTTTTTAGATCATGTGAAGGAACGGTGTTTTAGGCTGATATGATAAATTGTTAAGTAGCTGAGTTAGCAAAAGATTATTCTGGAATGAGATGGGAACATCCCGTGTTAGTGTAGCTTTGGTCGCATGCTGTGGTTGGCAAGTAGCGTTACTATTATGGCAAAACTTTTAATGATGGGATTGAGGGGATTTGTAAATGGTTCAGAATGTCGGTACTATGGAACATGCTCATTACTATTAGGCAGTTGTTTTAGAAGCTTGAATCCGGCTTTGCATACACGTTGTGTTAATTAGTTGTCATGGACTCATGGACTCCAATGTATCAGTTATCTTTCTTGTTAGGACATTTCATCCTTGTAAGATGGTTTGTGGCCATATACTGGTACCGCAGTAGTATCCCTTATCGTACTTGTGTTTCAATCGTTGTCGTACAAGAAATTTGGTGCTGTTAGGCAACCACCGGTTTTGGTGTAATGATAGCATTGGTTTGAAAACTTCATTGAGATTATCATTAATTATGGTTGCTTCTCAGAAAGTTGGATTCAAACGTACAGCGATATTCAGAACTCTTTCATAATGTTCATAGTAATTGTAAAAAGGCTCTTGAAAGTTTAGCAATTGCCGGTATAATTACCACCTGTCAATAGTGACACTGGAATAGTTCGAGAGCTTCTTCGAACATTTCGTGTAAATATTCAGATTCAAAGTATGAATAATAGATTTTTCCACCCATAAAATTGGTGCATCGTGGAAACTAACCGAGGTAGTCCCTGAAAATCCCCGTGTCAAAGCGAATGTCTATTGTGCACAGATGAAAATCCCTCTATCATGTTTTAATGAGGTTTGGTTTGGAGTGATGGTTCGTTTTTGCTGTTTACTTGCTGTATTTTTCACATCGTTGAATAAAAGTTTTTAACTCGTGTTCCACGACCTGTTCACCTAAATTTCGGGTTACCTTTGAAAAACCGGAATTATGGTGGCAGGTCATCTTTTTGCGGTGGTCAACGGGCTACGCTCGTGTGGATGTTGGGAGGGCAACGGATAGTAGGTCTTTCGCAACAGGTAAGACCAGGATTCATTCTGATTCTGATCATTCTTTTGAAGTTTCATTCTGATTCGACCTCTAGTTCAAATCGCCATGAAATCACAAGGATTGAAACTGCTCCTCACAATATTTTGCTTTCAACTTTCCGTCGAATATTTTGTCCCCTTTTGCTCCTCGACTTCGATACTTCACCCCAGTGTTACTAGAAACAGAGGATGAAAAACTGCTAAATTAAAGTCATTGCGCGATATAACTTCAATTCGCTAATACTCTCATTGATTATACGCCGACTGATATTCTTCTGAAACTGTAATACAGACAACGTTCAAGATTTCTGACGATGAGCATTTATATTGATAGGAATCATCTCATTAGCGATAATAACAATATACAATTACAATAATAATGCATAATACCGTACAGTTCCACTCTTTCCACACAATGGTTTCATCAGTAATTATAATTATGGCAGCAATAATAATAATAATAATAATAATAATAATAATAATAATAATAATAATAATAATAATAATAATAATAATAATAATAATGGTAATAAGTAATCACAAATAAAAGCACTACGATACAATGTACAATAGTTACTGTAGTAACAAAACAACACACAATAACCAAAGAGTAGATTTAGATGCGTAATGAAATTTATACAGAATAAATGTAGAATGTAAACTGGAAGGAAAAACTTCAACGACAAAATTTCCATTCAGTTCGATAATTAACTTCTTCAATATGGTGCAACTCTTGACAAAAGAGAATCTCAAACTTACTTCTGATAGATATCCGCTCAATTGAACTGAATAGAATGTTGTCGGAATTCGCATTTCATCAAGTTTTCATAACATTTTTTGACAAGTCCATCGTCCTTTCCTATGGATGGACGTTGGGCTTTTTAATTTAATGCCATGAAAAATTGCCATTTGTTATTTTCATTCATTTTTCATTCACTATTATTTTTTGTATTTTGATTTTGCCGTTTAACGGTTAGAGCGCAAGCTTGCTAGTGTGTATGGTGGCGTAAAGAGGACATACTCTTCTAATGACTTGCTATAATAATTTTCGCAGTCAAATCAATAATAAAAGAGGAAATTCGTAGAAGAACGCGGTATTTTCGTGGAAGTAGACGGTGTTATCAGTTATAACCTATCGTCTTCACCCTTTCAGTGGGCTTATAAATGATATTAAATTGAATTGTTCGAATAAAACAATGAAGATTCAAGTTTATTTATCAGTGAGAAGTTTTATTCATTTCAGTTTTCTTGGTAGAAAAAGTGATTCCGTTTTTCAAGCATGGCGATGCGTTATGTTATGAATCCAGTCGGCCTGATGAATACCATCAAGTCATCGGTTGGTTCCACTTGAATCTTTACATCCTTGAGAATACCAGCATTATTACCCTAACTAGTGTTTTATTTTTCGAACTGAGTAATTATACATTATGTATCAATAATCTAGTTCGTTTAGCTGAGTTTTGGTATTTAGAAGACGTTATGATATGCCAATGATTCGGGTGTTGGATGAACTTAAATTTAGAATTAATTTACTGCAGATCCGTACAGTGAGTGTTGCTGCACGTGAGGTACTCAGCTCGTTGCCCGATTCAGAAATCAGTTCACTCAAAAATGGATTTCGTACCGCATCTGAATCAAATGCGCGTCCAACTGCTACGGTTAGTACTGTGCACTCATTCATTCTTGCTGGTTTACTCACTTGTTTTGCATTTGCATCGAATGCGTTTCTTTTGTAGAACAGTAGTCAATTACTTATTTATTGAATTTGAATGGGAAAAATTTAAGGTTGGCGTTTGGATCGACGCAGGGAGTCGTTTCGAGACGGAGGAAAACAATGGAGTTGCGAATTTTTTCGAGCATATGCTCTACAAGGTATATGATGGATTTGTTATTTTATTGTGTGGAATTGATGTCATGACGATGAGGTGTTCTGATGCTTCTTTGATTCAACGTGATCAGCACTTTTTTAAATTTTTAAATGTTTGAAGGGAACGGCGAAAAAATCAAAAACTGAATTAGAGAAGCAATTGGAAAGCATTGGTGCACGTTTGAATTCGTACACATCAAGAGAACATACCGCTCTCTTCGCACAGTGCTTATCGAAAGATGTTGATCAAGGTTTGTTTCTTCTGTTTTGATTAGTGGTATTATTCATCATTTTGTATTGTTATCCTCTTGGGTGATTCTCCATTGTTGATATTACTTCTATGTTGAGTGTTATTTATGATATTTCAGTGGTTGCCTTGATAGCAGATATGATTCGAAATTGTAAGTTGGACGAAGCGACCATTGAAAAGGAACGATCAGTAATATTAAAAAAACTGGAAGAAGCGGAAGATGATTATGAAGGTGTTGTTTTCACAAATCTTCATTCGGCAGCATTTCAAGGGACACCACTGGCGAAGTCGATCACTGGACAAACAGAAGTGATCAAGTGAGTGGATAGTTGTCTCTTATTTCTTGCACTTCATTTCTTTGAGCATTGTTTAGTTTTGTCAGTTTATCACTTTAATTCGTTTATTGATTTGTCACTGTGATTGATTTTTTAAAAATCATTCGATGCGTTTGTTTTTGTTATGTATATCTGTTTGAGTTTTTGTTAAATTTTAGATCGATAAATGGAAAAATGTTAAAAGATTTTGTCGAAGATAGCTATAAGCCCATTCGTATGGTACTTGCTGGAGTGGGTGGTGTAGAGCACGCGCATTTGGCTGAGTTGTCCGAGAAATATTTTGGTGACATGTCAAATGATTATTCTCGCAAAATGCCTGGTGCGAGTGGAACTAGATTCACTGGATCTGAGGTACATTTTCGTTTTTTATCTGTGAATACTGCATATGGGATGATGACTTAATATGATCTCTTCTTTTTGCAGTCGACATTTCTATTTGTTGAATGTCCTTTAGATGTTTGTTGATGTTACATTTTGGTTTGAATATATTCCATTTAAAAATGATTGGTCTAGATTCGTTACCGTGACGATAACATCCCATTAATGTATGGTGCGATTGCTGTGGAAGGCGTGAGTCGGTCTCACCCAGACTATCTTCCGCTTGAAGTTGCAAATACGGTAACGTTTGTTTCTTTGTTTATTTTAGTTTAAGTTTAATGGTTTGAATGATTTCGTAACATTTTGAAGAGAATTATAATGAGCCGAATTGAACATTCGTTATTATTTTTGAGTTTGATGATGAAATTTCTTGAGTTTGTACGGTTTCGAAGTGTGATATGCGGAAGTGATTGCAGTTCATTGGAAGTTGGGATCGTACATATGGATCATCCGTGAATGCACCATTGCGCTTAGCCCAAAAACTATCGTTGGCGAACGATTTGCACCTGTACAGATCGTTTTCGATGAATTACAAAGACACTGGATTGTTCGGTATTTACTTCGTAGTGGATGGAAACGACCACAATGAAACATTGAAAGTGGTTAAAACTGTACAGAAAGAATGGTGAGTGACGGTATCCATTCATTCATTCATTGCATTTTACTTGCAGTTAAAGCTGTTTAACAATTTCAGCATACAGCTTAACTTAGAATTTTCCACTGACATCTTACAATTTACAATAATACAATCATAATCTTACAGTTTAGAATCTTAAAATTTAATATTGCTGATGGAAATCTGTATTCAAAGTAAGAGAATTTGAGGTGATGTTGGATGGATATTGTTGTGTCTTTAGGAAACATCTGGCATCGGGTGTGACTGAGGACGAGGTGGATCGAGTGAAGAATATGTTGAAGACGAATGTATTCCAGTCGTTCGAATCGAATGCGAAACGAGTGGATGATATTGCGAAACAGGTTGTTGTTTGATCGAGTGTTCGTGGCTTTGATTCGGGAGGATAGTGGCTACCTATTATCGTTGTTTCATTTCATTCTTGTTTTCAGTTTTATTTTCGCATTCATTCTCCTGATTCTCTGCTATTTTCATTATCGATGTTATTCATTGAAAGGTTTTGGATACCGGTAAGATTGAGTCGATGGCGAGCTTAGAACGAGACATTGAGAGTATTGACAAGTCACTGGTACGTGAAGCTGTGAGTAGGCATGTTTACGACAGGGATATCGTCTGTTCGGGAGTTGGTAAGGGCTTAGATAATGGCTTGTTGGAATGCTTGGCTTTTTGACAAGTGTTTCGTTTTTAAAACTCTGTGAATTTGAATTTTGTTTTGTTGAGTTTTGATAATATTTCTTCCATTCGAATTGTTTTTGAGAAATTCAGTTAAAAATTTTATAATCCAAGAAGTATTCTGTTTGAAATATCTTCCGATCGTTTTGCAGAAAATAATTTATTTTTTGAAAATGTTCATTCACTTGCAATCGGTGAAAATAATATGCGAATGTTAAGGTCGAACTGAGGCATGGCCAACATACTCGCACGTTCGATACGGAATGAGTTGGTGGAGATTGTGATCGGGGTTCGATACGAAACAGCTGATTGATTGGGTAGATGATACGAGATACCTCTATCTGAACTGAGGCGATTATATGATGGAACTGATATAACCTCATCTAGATAAAACATAATTGTGCATAAATATCATTCGATTTTATGTCGTTTTGATCATAGCTGAGAATTTTTATGTGCAAATTTTATGGTTGTAAATCGTTGACAGATAGCACAATTTATTTCGAGTGTATTTTATTATTATTATTATTATTGCTGTTGTCATCATATTGCTTGAGTGACATTCAATCATGCAAATAATCTTGATGTTGATACGTTGGTACCGTGATGTGTTAGATGCTACTGATATGTCTACGACGTAATAACAGAGCATTTGTATTGCTTAACTTTTTATGCTATATATTAGTGTTTTAGCCATATTGTGTTTCTTTTCTAATGAATAAGAAATGATGAATAAATGTTTCATATAGAATTGTTTTTGTTTGTCATTTTCTTGTTTCTCATTTGCAGTTTCCATCTATTTCAATTGCTACCCAAAATACGATGTTTTAACGGAATTGAATTTAGTCATTATTAGATGGAGCGATGCATCTCATTCGTAGTGTTTGTTTGATTAGAGTTTTCCGGTTTGGTTCAGTTAAACCTGGTGATATGATACATTCTAAGTGAGATATTCATATTCCCCATTCCTCTCATTGAGTCGAAATGTGACTGAGAAGATCGCGGTGTTAGTGAGGGAAAATTGTGGATATTGAAAAGTTTTCTGAGATGATATAGGTGGAACTGTGAGATGAAGAAAGATTAACGAGACGGATAACTGAATCAATTGGGATGTGTTTCAAATGTTCATTTGTCTGGGATAGCAGCAGTCAGCTGGCGAAGATAAACAGGCGATAAATCATTCTTTTTGCTTAGATCGTATCAATAGGGAACAAAAACCGAACTTATTCGAGCGATTTACTCATAGAAACGAATTATTTTCTTAGTTTTGTGAAGTTAACTGATAATGAAATACTCAACCATAAAGTTACACTAATGACGAATCCATAGCGGATAGAATCCAATCGCATTGAGAGAGTTAGATCCGTTCAATTGCTTACGATGAGTTCAGTTTTTGCCCTTCCTTAACAGGTGCTGATTCATTATATGGTATGATGGGTGATCACCATTGCGAATGTCTTTTGAAGTGTTTGTGTAGGGAGATGGGGTTGGAGAGTGTTTAGTAATTAATTATTATTAGCGCGAAATTCGAATAAATCAACGTTTTATGATTAGGAGAATTGTAAAGGAAAGAAGGAATTGTTATTGTGTTTGCATAACCGATTTCATCAGTCAGTTATGGTTGATCTCTCTCCAATTGTTAACGCAGCATATGCACAATGCAGCTCTGAATACTATTGGAAATTCTATTCTGATTTCGTAATATATGTCTAAAGTACTTGAGTTACCTTTAAGAGAGCGTTTTTCGTTATCTTCGTTGTTTCAATCTCATATGGAAAGTGAATTAGTTTACTGAAAATTCGTATTTTTGAAGGTTTAGGCAGCAATAATGGCTGACGCCTTTCTCGAATTCAATAATATTGTACAAGAAGATTTGGGTTATTTGGTGAGTTGAAATAGATTGTTTTTCGATTTCGATTCTTTTATTTTCATCAGTTCATTGAGTGATTACCAACCGAAATGAAAATTTTACCAGTCAAGCGAATTTTTGTGATGAACAAAATTCTCTTGGAATTATGATCTATAATACATTATATTAGTGATATTATGATAGTTGCCTATCATTCAAATAAATACATTATTTCAAATTATTTGCATGTTTATCAATATTGGTTAAGTTACGTGAAACAGTTTAAACAATATTCATTTATTCAGCAATCGTCAATTCATTGTATTTGGCTAACGATAAATATTTAGAATACCGGTCGTGTAAAATTGGCTGACCAGCAGATTCAATTCAAGAACACAAAAACCGGTAAATTACAAAATATTCCATCGTCGGATATTGATACGATTGCATGGATGCGACTTGCAAATAAACCTGGACTAAAGTTTTCGTTATCGAATGGAACTAGTTTACGTTTTGGAGGTTTTCACGATAAGGTCAGTAATTGGTTCTATTCATATTTACATCAGTTGTCATTATTACAGTTATTCGTATGAATAGATTGATAATGAAATTGATGATGAGTATTATGAAGGATTTCGAGAAGATCAAAGCGTTCGCGAGTAAGAATTGGAATAAAGAAGTGAGTCAACTGGAACAGAGTCTAAAGGGATGGAATTATGGCAAAGCTGAAGTGAAAGGTTATTTTTGTCATTCGCAACTGCAACCGTGTTCATTAGAATGTATGAAATTGCCGCCTCAGGAATGTCTTATTCCAGTCAGCATCGAAGTCCTAAGCAAGACTTGATTTATTATAGGTCAAGTACTGGAATTCGATGTGGACGATAAGCCGTGTTTCGAGATACCGTTGAGTAATGTGAGCAATTGTACGTCTGGCAAAAGCGAGGCAGTGTTGGAATTTCATCAGAATGACGATTGTGCGGTTTCGTTGATGGAGATGCGATTCCATATACCTACCGATCCGGATGCTGATGAGGACGTCGATCCGGTTGAGGTGAGACACTGATCTTAAGGAGTGCGATTGCGATTTGTAGCATGGTTCAGATAAAATTATTAAATATGATAGATCAGGAACGATTCGATTCATTCTGTGGAATTGTATTTGAGCATTATTGCTTGTATTTGAAGAGAACATTTGTGTAAGCCTCGGAAATAGTTTATTTGAGAATGCTTTCTTAAGGAGTTCCGGCGAGCCGTAATGCAATATGCTGGTATTGAAACCGAAACCGATCAACCGGTAGCAACATTGCAACAGATTTTGTGTACTACACCACGGTAAATTTTATTCCCAAGATAATTATTAATATTATTGTTTTTTGATTATTAGAATCATCTTTAACGTTATGGTGTTTCTAATTGATGCTGATGAACACTTCATGATGATGATATTTCCAAATTGAATGCGATTAAATTTCAGTGGTCGTTACGATATAAAAGTCTATCAGAATCACCTGTCGCTTCACGGTAAAACGTACGATTATAAGATACCAATCAAAACAATAATGAGACTCTTCCTACTGCCACATAAAGATGGACGTCATATGTATTTTGTGGTGCGTTGGTTAACTTCAACTTTTCATTTCAATTGCGATAGAATTCTCAGCCGAATTGATTATGAGCGAAATCACCTTGGCTATTTCGAATGATTTAACAGAGATTCATTCATTCATTCAGATCAGTTTGAATCCACCACTTCGTCAAGGACAGACCAGATATCATTTTCTTGTGCTCGAATTCACGAAAGACGAAGAAGTGGAACTGGATTTGGGACTTACACAGTAAAGTTTTGGTTTTTTCATTTTTACTGAGAAATCGCTGAGGAAGATTTATTCCTCTTTCTCACCAATAGAATCCTCATT
Source organism: Anisakis pegreffii (assembly GCA_035041965.1). Taxonomy (NCBI): domain Eukaryota; kingdom Metazoa; phylum Nematoda; class Chromadorea; order Rhabditida; family Anisakidae; genus Anisakis; species Anisakis pegreffii. Next base: position 123,439 of record JAPYMA010000129.1, on the reverse strand, counting down.
TGTTTTTATATTCGGGTGAGATGATTAACTGATACCTCATGGCTGATTGATTGTGTGCAGTCGAGAGGTGACTTTGAAATGAATGCTGAAAACCGTGAAATGTTATTTACTGTTTTATTTATGCAATGTGGCAAATTTTCAGAGAACAGTTGAACGAGCAATATAAAGGTAAACTATCGAAGAAGATGAGCGGAAACGTTTTTGAGGTAGTCTCGAAGATATTCAGGGTTATGGTAGATATGAAGATTACAGTGCCGGGATCGTTTGTTGGGTTAGTCGATTGATCCGTTGAAGTCATTCTCATCGATTTGACATTTCTGAACAAAGTTGTCATTTTGTCGCATTTTCATTTAGAATTTGAGTTTTCTTGTATTTTTGGAACTGATGTTAGATATCACTGATAGAGTTGAATGAATTCGAGTTGAAAGCAATGTGACTTCATATCAGTGATGAATGTGATGTGATGTGTTCTGATTCAATTGAGTCTTTTTGTAGTCATTCTGGAACGCCGGCAATAATGTGTGCACACAAACAGGCGTCTGGATTTTTGTATCCACTTGAAAAAGGTTTCGTCTATGTGCATAAACCACCGATGTATATTCGTTTCGAAGAGGTATGTTGATATATTGCAAAAATTGTTTGGTTTTAGTGAAAGAGGAGTTTGAAATGTGAGTTTAATGAATAGACTTAATGAAGGAAGGGATCGATTTGTGAAAGTAAGGTAAGGCGTTGTGGTTGCAGATCAGCAGTGTGAACTTTGCACGATCCGATGTGTCGACGAGATCGTTCGATTTTGAGGTGGAAATGAAAGGTGGAAGTACGTTGGTGTTCAACAGTGTCGAGAAGTTAGTCGTTTTTGTGTGGAAGTTATCGTTTGTGAATGACAATAAATATTGAATGAAGTGTGGATGAGTGAGGAATATAATACAATAATATTGGATAATAATATAATACAATAAGTGAATACGATTATAAATGGTGAAAGTGGGTAAGTGATAACTTTTCAGAGAGGAATATAATCGATTATTCGATTTTGTCAACAACAAACATCTGCGGATTCGAAACGCGAAACGACTGGATAAGCCGAATTATTCGGAGGATAAATTCGCGGGCAGTGACGATGAGATTGATCCGTACAAAGAGACGGTGAAACAAGAGGCCAAAGACAAAGAGGCAGCAAACGACAACGATATGGACAGCGATAGTGAGGATGAGGACTACGATGTGGAAGCGGACGAGAAACGCAAGAAGCAGGACGCAGACTCGTCGGAGGGCTCGGGCTCAGAGCCTGAGGAGGAATACGACAGCAATGCGGGCGATTCGAGTGAAGTGTCCGAAGATAGCGATATCACCGGCAAGAAGAAAGAGAAGAAACACAAAGAATCGAAACCGAAATCTGAGAAAAAAGAACACTCCGAGAAGAAAACGAAACGCGAAAAGAAGAAAAAGGATCCGAATGCGCCAAAGAAACCGCAGTCGGCGTATTTCCTGTGGTTCGGTGAGAACTATGCCACTTTCCGGAAGGAGGGCCTGTCAGCGCCAGAGGCAGCTCAACGTGCCGGGAAAATGTGGAAGGAAGAGGTGGATGCTGAAACGAAACAGGTGCGTTTTTAACTTGAAATCAGTAGATTGTCACTTCAGTGTCATTGTTACTTTAGACTTTACTGGTGTTGTGGTTAAAATGTTGTCACTTTATCTCATCATTCATGCAGAAATACGAGAAGAAAGCAGCCGAAGATAAGGAGCGATACGCACGTGAGATGAAGCAATATGTGGAGAGTGGTGGGGCTGCATCTGCATCTGGAAGTTCTGTTCCGGCCAAGAAATCGAAGACATCGTCAGTTCTGTTTGAGTTGTTTTCTTTTAAATTAGAGAGTTTTAGAGTTATATTTTTAATGTTTGTTATGAAGCAATGGATAAATTTTGAACGAGATGGTATCATCGAACGCCTCATCTTTCAGATCACCAACCAAATCGCCAGCAAAAGCGAAATCGAAGGAATACGTCTCAGATGACGATAGTGACTCATCGGAAAGTGATAATAAACCGCTGAAAAAGACTGAAAAGAAGGCAAAGAGTGAAAGTGAGGTGAGTGATATTTGTTTGTGATAACATCGAATAGATGATATTAGTTATCGAAGTTATTGACAAGAAAGTTGTATTTGCCTTATGACGTCTTGAGTAGTGATCGGAGTAGATATATGTGATTGGAAACTGGAGAAACGAAGAATTTGATCTGAGAGAGGTGAAGGAATTACTTTGAAGTGGTAGTGATAAGTTTTGATCGTATTCATGTGATTGGTGTGATTTCAGGAGTCTGAAATGAATTCGGGTGATGACGACAGCGATTAAATTGAACAGTGAAGTAGTTGATTGATATCAGTCATCGTTTTTATTTGTCCATTTATCTGTGCGTTGTTTTATCTTATTTGTTTTACGTGCATGTGTTGTATTTGTTACAAAATCATGTTCATTTCGCAATATCCTTCACTCATTTATGCCGTTATCTTGTTTTCTTTTTTCGCGTTTCTCTCTTTGCGATTCTGTTCATGAAGTTCTTTATCTTGAGTATTCTCTGCGGTAATCTGGCCTTCCACTTCGCCGGAAAGTCTTTAATTGTAAATTGTTCTCAACTGATTGCTGAGGTTTGAATTCCTCGAAAATGTGAATGATTTCTTTTCTTTTCTTTTAGTTCAATTTTCAGACGGTTTCATTTCGTCATCGCAATAAAATTAGTTCTCCAAAATATTTATCGTTATACTATGATACTTGTGTGTTATCGAATTGATATCTCATATATTTTTGTTAAGCTGTTTGATGGTAATAATATGATCTGTTGATTGTTTTCAATACATTTCAAGAACAAGTTTCCAATTTTGAATGGAGTTTGTTTGTGGCACAGCCTGAGGAAATAGATAATCGAAAGGCGTCATTCTATTATCGCATTTTATAAGCTTATCTATCGTATCTCATCTGATGGTTTATGATTACCTCTCTTGTACAATAGTTTGTTAATCATATTCATTATCTTGCGAAATATATTCTGTTAATTCAGTTCTGTTAATCACATTCTTTCATTGTTACGGTTGATGGCTTAGGCATTATCATATTCACTATTCTTATGTTTCTATTTCCAAATGCTCTCAATTTTATCTAAAGAAATGTGTTCTTCTTGAGAATTTGACAAAAATCAATTGGTATTATATTTTTTGTAAGTATTTTTCCTGAATTCATGAAGTCTTTGTTTTGAACGTCGAATATGAGTAATTATCAATAAATATCTCGCTCGATTAGCCAAATGCATCGTTTTACTGTTGCAGAATATGACACTTTAATCAGTGTATTAAATATGGACATTTCCTTTTTCAAATATTTATGAATGAGACAGTTTTTTTGGTGATGATTTCGTTGTGGTGATTATCATAAGGGTGGAGGTTGATATCTTGAAATGATGGTGTACTGAACTGTTTCATGAATATTTTCGAGGTGTTCTGTGTAATAAACCTGATTTTCATTTATATTCCTTACAATTTATTTATATTCCTTGTATTGCTTAAATTTATATACCTATATTCCTTACATTTATAATTATATTCGTTGTTAGTGAATTAGACATCGTCACTGTTGGAAAGAAACGAATTGTTCAATTGGGTGTTCCTCAGCTTCAATCGGTCAGTCGCCCTCTGAGCTTAGAATGAGGGTAAGTCCTCTTCAATGGGCAAGAATATCAATCAGGTAACTGTCATGAAAGCAGTGGAAAAAGCATTGTGGTAGAGTTTACAAGTTTGTCGATTGTCACGGGAATCATCACCTCACTTGCTGATTTTCCCCCAGCAGTGGTGATATTAGCCATGCTGAGAAACTTGGCTTATTGTTAGTCAAATACATTTCCTTAATCTATTACTGTTAGATTGATTTATTCATCGAGTATGCGCTGCAACGAGGTTATTATGCCACAACCGAATCTCACAACGAAAGTGAAGCGATCGTACGATTTGTGAACTGTGAATGAATTCTTTCACAATTGTATTATCGATGGATTTCTACGCATTTTAATATCGTTGAATTACAGAAGTTTGCCTAGTTTTCTGTAGTTCTTGATTTTCAGAACATTAAAGAAGTAGTTCAAGACCAATGTTCATCGGAATTCTTGTTGTATTCTGTAACTTTTGAGGCGACCTCGCCGATTTGCGATTAGTTTGGTGTTGTGTTTCCTTTCGTTAACAAAATTGAGTGAACTAGGACGACTATTTATTCTAGGCATCATTTATATTTGTGTTGCCCGAAGCAATTTGCTTGGAGTGATTCATGTGAAGAGTTATAATGCTCGACCACTTCATTTATTTGATCAATTGGTAATTTTCAGAGAGGTAAATAATCAGAAACATTATCAGTAATGGACAAGCCAATTAAACTTGCAAAGGTAACCAAAATTCTTGGAAGGACTGGCTCGCAGGGTCAGTGTACTCAGGTATGCCTATTTCCATTTATTTTATTGTCAGTATTTTTTTATCGAATTCATCCGATTCAGCAATATACATAAGAATTTTCGTTAATGTTCGTTTTGCTCCATGGTAGTAGTTTATATATTTTTAAAACTGCGTTATTATGTTCACATCTCACCTGTAAAAAGAAATGAGCAATGTTGTTTGCGACTTCTCAGTTCCATTCGATTTGTGAGTTGTCGGAATAAATTTGTTCGCTCCTCAAATTTCACATTTTTTATGTATTCTGCCTAAACATAACCATAATCATACTGAAACTTCATATGAGTCGAAGTTCCATTTGTATTCAGTGTAGTTAGAATTATTGACGAAGAACCGTTGAAACCAGAGGAATGTGATCAATTGGACTGCTGTTCAGGTGCGAGTTGATTTTATCGATGACCCAACAAATCGTTCGATCATTCGAAATGTGAAAGGCCCGGTGCGAGAAGGTGACATCCTGACTTTGCTGGAAGCCGAGAGAGAGGCACGTCGTCTGCGTTGATGGGTTTGGCCATACAACAACAAGAAACAAATGAATTGTTTATTTATGTCGTTCACCAATGATACGTCGTCTCGATAAATTTTGTTGTTACTGTTATATGAATGGATATACGTTCATAATACAATCTTCTTCTTAGTCTATTTGTTCCAACACATTATCTTTATATCTCATGCGATTACTGCTACGGACAATTTTTTTGACATTTATAGACTGAGGAAAAAAGGTCCAACCTGGGTAGAGATTTTTCAGTCTCTGAGATTTCAGTCAACGGAGTTTTCAGTTTTAGCCAAATGACGAGAGTTCTGGCTGTAAAGTTCAGCTGAGGAGTTAAGAAGTTTTAATCAACAATGATCCCATAGCGTGCTATCAGTGTGTTTTAATCGAAACTCGCATTTTACCAAAAGGAAATATTTTGGAGTTAAATTATTGGAAATGTTAAGACTATGAGCTGGTTTGCGGTAGCAGATGATGATGATGAGATGAGTAGGATACAAGAAGAGGAATGCTACAACCTAAAAGAGATGGTGAATTAATCGGATGTGATGTTTGAGGTAGTTAAGTTTATGCGAGGAATCTAATTAACTCAGGGAAAAGGCAGATGGAGATGTACTTCAGTAGTGTTCTCTATTTTCTGGTAGTAGTTGTCGGAGAACTTTGATTTGATGGAATCATATGAATGATTACAAAAGGGAACTGGTCATCGAATGCAACGAAATGGATGAAGTATAGGAAAAGTCCTAGATTCTTTTGTTAAGACGGAATCTAAATGTGACCGGCCGACCAGGTAGTAAATATTATGCATATGCGTCACGTGCGAGTGATACCGTAATCCGTATCTGATTCGAAGTCTTCCATGTGAACTGAAAATATTTCTAGGCTTTAAAAAATTGAAATTGAAAACCTAAGCAGTCAGTTAGCTATCAATAAATCTAAACTAAATCCAGACGAAACGCCATGAAAATATCGACAACGTTCATTGCAAAGGGATGTGAGCGAAGACCGAATGTTCTGAGTTGCTCGAGAAGGGTCGAGCTGATCGCATATGCATCCAGTGGTGACGTTTGTTTCGCTGAGATCTCGGTTGGTTACAGTCATCCCCCGATTATCGTACATCCTTCCTCTTTTTGAGCTGAGAAATGAAAGCTGGAAGGAAATTGAAACTTCATCTCATTCATTATTGCTTCAATTTCATGAACAATGCAATAGGTCATGAATATATTGCTTATGTATGCATATATTGCTTTAGCAATTGCATTCAGATCATCTTGTTCTAATCATTAGAATCATCGAATCACCGGGTAGGATTAAGGGTAATTTAAAAATTTCGCGACCTCAGCATAGCATCAAGAAAAACAACAGCAGTACTACTGATTAAGCTATCATTGAAATGTCATCATTAACTTATCAATCTGTAATACTTAAGAATTCGAATGAAACATCTCGGATCATATACACTCAAATGGCTCATCAACAGCCAATCACATGCTTGAAATTTGTTAAGTGGAGTTGCGAGGAACCAAGCGATGGTTACGGTATGTTCATCGACGAATAACACCTTGAAGGCTTATGCTTTCAAGGATATCACGGCATTGATGCCGAATCAAGAAACTTAACATTTGTTATCAGATATGAACAAATGCACGATTTTTGTATCCTTCAAAATCACTTTATGTCAAAAAATACATTTCGGATGCAGCAAAATGGAATGAACATTTAAATATAATTCCGAACTGAAGAATATTTCTGTGAAATTTATAAATCCCATCAAATTCAAAATAATTCATCATGCAGGTGTTCATTCAGTTTCAATCTCATCACTAAGAACTATCAAAGAATTTTTCCTCTAAAGTTTTCAAAGTTCAAATGTTTCAGATTATTTGATCAGTGGTTGTGCTGATGGATCTGTTAGCGTTTGGAAAATCGAAAACATCCACGAGCAGAACAGTGATCGCATTCAGTGTTCTGCACTCGCAAAAAGTAAACATTCTTATTGCTGCTCTAAACTCGTTTCTATTTTTCATTCCACTTTCAAAACATTCGAAGTTTTGTTGCTGAGAACGAGCGCTTCTTCTTCCTCCAACGACATGTACACAAGAGTATTGGGGTCAGATTGGTTTCGGGAGACAGTCGCCATTGATGATTCTTGCAGATACATCAGATACAACTGGCACTGCCGTTACGTATTGTGCTGGTGTTGTGCAAACAAACGATTCGAAATCAAATTTGTTCACCTATGCATCTGTAATTCCAAATGGACAATTGCAAATTCGATGCAATCGTCTCATTAACAATCCTATGACTGATGATCCAGAAATGATGGAAACAGCTCATATCACTCATTCAGTTTCACATCTTTTCATACTCTGCTTCGATTTTCATCTATTGGCTCCAGGTCATTTCATCATTCATATTCACTGATACTGATATACTTATCATCGACATTTCACGTTATCTATAAGTTATTTAGAAATATATATCCAACTTTATTCATTAAGTCATTCCATGAATATATTCATTTACAGGTGCTTTAATAATGGCATTGGGGTGTTCAAATTTTACAATTGAACTTCTGTCGATAAGTATCGAAAATAAGGTTATTTGATCTCTTATTGTGATTCACAGGGAAACATTTTTGCTGTCAGAAATGGGTATTTCATTCAGTTTACGGGTTCAATACATTCACTCTCTTGGCTCCGAAATTATCTTATTATGAGTGGAATCATAGCAAAATTTCAGAACTCAACGAAACTTTTAACACTTCACGGCCATGCTGACTGGATATCATGTCTCACATTCAAAAGTTGCTTTTTTATCATTCATTTATTCTGCAATTATTTTGATTTCACTTGAATTATGTCAAATTGAAATGAATTCTCATCAAAATGCCTTTCTGCCTTTCTACTGCAATGAAATGCATTAACATTGAAGTCTTTGCAATTGACAACTATGTTTATCGAGAAACAAAGTGAGGAACAATACAGACGCGCATTGTAACTGAACACTGAGTGGATTAATTTCAACTTTGCCGTAATTTGCAACTTAGTATTGATCATCTTCATAACAGATCATCGTATTGATCAGTGTTGATTCATAATTCAGTATTCAGTATTCAGTATTGACCAAAGAAAAAATCACCTATTTAACAGTGTCAAATCATAATTCAATGCAACGCAATTCAGATGATCCATTAGAACGTGATTCAACGGTGTTGGCGAGTGCAGGTCAGGACAATTTGATCCGTTTGTGGAGATTCACAAATGCAAATCTGAGCAAGGATGATGATGAGAAGGCATTGGACGATACAAAACAAGAAAGGCAGAAGTCTGTTTCATCTGACAGTACAAAACCGAACTTACTTCTGCAACAGCAGACGGAAGCACCAGAATTCACAACGAAACCGCAAATTATGAATCTAAAATCTGGTACATATATGTTCTTTTATTTGGTTGCATCATTGAGTGCAATGATTATTTGCAAGAGATTGTGCTATGAACGCCTTATGAAATGCCCTTATTGTGTATCAGAAGTGAAAAACACTTCAGATCGAGGTGATACAATAGAAATAAACGTTCGTTTGGAATCAATTTTGAGTGGACATGATGGCTGGATTAATTCGTTGGAATGGCATCCGTACCAGAATCAATTGTTAAGTGTTTCGAATGATAAATGCTTGATACTCTGGGAACAGTCCGAAATTGCTGACGGTATTTGGCTAGAGAAGGTGGTTTTTATTCGCATTCTTATTTCGATTTCGTCAGTTTTATTTGAAAGTTCTTATTTGATCTGTTGAAGAGTGTATGTGAACTTATTCGTGTTGAATATTGAATGTGATTATGTATTGATGCTGGCTCATAGTCTACTATATTCGTATTGCGTAATAAGTTGTATGACTGAAAGATATTGATAATAATAATGACGAAAATTGTATCTTGCGATTACCTTGCGATCTGTCTTCGTTCTCTATGAGAAGGCAGGTTCACCGAGTTTCATGACTCTATGCTGTGCAAACCTTCTCTCTCACTGACCGAACAACCTGACGAGTGGTTCATCCCATCTTGTTCGTGATCTGCCCAAGGGCCTCTTCACATGTCTTGCAATCCACTGTGTTCTTCGATCGGTCTACGCACATATATCGTTTATTATAAAGTTAAAAATGATCATAATTATCAGCAACAATCATATTAATGTATAAATTAAAGGTTCGTGTTGGGGATGTCGGTGGTCAGTCAGTTGGTTATTACGGTGGATGTTACACTCCTCAAAACGATTGCATCATTGCCTACTCGTATTTCGGTGGTTTCTATTGTTGGCGTTCAGCAGATGTAAGACTCTCTCTGTTTCATTGAGCCCTAATTTGTGTCGTGTTAATAATACCTGGATATTATAGGTATTATGCAGATATCATTCAGCGCGGGGGATTTGCATATTTTCCCTTTTCTCTTTGATCTTAGTAATAATAACAACAATAATAATAGCAGTCAGCAAAAATATGAATATGAATAGGAATAATTACAAATGTATTTATATTACTTCTAATGTTTCGATAGGAATCACGAGGAGAAGGAGGAGATGGGGGATATTTATGGGAGTCGCGACCACTTTTTGGGGGTCATTCGATGGCCGTGTGCGATGTTTGTTGGGATCCAAGTGGAACCTATCTGCTATCGTGTTCACTCGATCAAACCACACGTTGTTTTGCACCCTACAAGGATACGGTATCATTTCATTACGTTGAACGACGTTATTTTGCATGAAAATGAGATACAGCTCTCGGGAGATAACAAATTTGAGAATTTAAAATGAAGTTATATCAGTTTTTTGTGACTGATTCTACGAGCGATTTGTGGATTGTAAAAATTTTAAGCGAAATTGATAGATTTTACGAAAAATTGTTTTATTGATGGAGATTTCCAGGATTCATACGCAGAAATCGCTCGTCCGCAAGTACACGGTTATGATCTGGCTTGTCTGGCTTCTGTGTCACCGTTAGTTGTTTCATTAAATTTGACAGTCTCAGTCTGAAATTTACTAAATTCTTTTGCTTCTTCTTCTATTTGCATCCAATTTACCCCGTGCAGAAAAATTCACAAGTTTGAATCTGGTGATCGGTAGTGATAAGAAACAGCTTCAACAAGAAAGTATATTCACCAATTTTACTGGGTGGATAATTTTGTTTCCGGAAAACAAACACTATAAGTTGCATATTTGTTTTGTTCACATTTACTGCTGCATTCATTCACGAATGCAATCATTTGAGGAGTTGTTTTGTGTCGGGTGCAGAGGAGAAGATTCTTCGTGCATTTCGGGCACCGAAAACATTCGCGAGAAGTTTAGCGAACCTTTCGAAGTGTAATTTCGAGAAGGTATTCATCCATATCATGCACCCATTTTCGTAGAATTTTATCAGATGTTCGTTGGGTCAGTTTTTTGCTCAGAAACTGAACTGTTGTCGTTGCAAAAAGAAGACATTTTTAGTTGTTCCCTGATACCGACAAATTACCTGAACAAGGTGCATCAGTGCCAGCTCTAGGACTGTCCAACAAAGAAATTGGTGAAGATCAAGGTTTAGAGTATGGTCTTGGCGGGAACGCCAATGAAATCGCATCGTTGATCGCAAATCCGGTTGTTCTTGAAGGTGAATTCCGATTGATTGTTGTTTTGTGATAGGTGATCGAATCGGATGTTATGAATTCAATGAAGAGTGCTGGATACATATTCTATTGTGCATTCAGCAAGCAATTGTCGCTTTGTTAAGCGAAACTCTTACAAATGCACAATTTCGGATTTTTTTTTGTGTATTAAAACAGTTCCCATATACCTCAATCGTGCAGCCACGAAAGCAATTTGTTTTTGCTTACCGCTGAATCAGAACAATAAATTGGTTTTGGTTTGAAAAGTCGAGTTTTCTAATCTATTGTCCGAAGCTGCCTAGCAGCCTAGAGCATTACCATCCATGTAACGTTTAATTGTTGCTCACAGAACTGATGAGCTGAGAGCAAATTTGTTCGATGTTTCATGATGAGAACTCTTCTAGAAATGCCAACCGAAGATCATCTAATGCAAAATACGTTATGGCCTGAAATTCATAAATTGTACGGACACGGCTTTGAGGTGTTCGCCATTGCTGTTAATCACTGTGGAACGCTGATCGCCACCTCTTGTAGAGTCAGTTGATTCTGCACACGTTTCATTCGTTCAAATGGAATTTTATGTATTCATACAACTGTCAATGCTGATTCAAGAATTACCTATTGGTATTACTTTCGATTGAGAATTGAGAATGGCGATTTGAAGGCAATTGAATTTGAAGGCAAGTCAGCAAGCACACGCATCGATACTGTTATGGGATACGGATCAGTGGGAACATCGTGCCGAACTGATTCATCATCACCTCACAGTGACACAACTGGAATTCTCGCACGACGATTCCATGCTGCTTTCGGTTTCACGCGATAGAACGTTTGCGTTATACGGATGTGATTCTTCGTCAGGTATTTTCATTGCACTCGTTTAGTGATATAATATGCATTGTGTCTGCATCCAAATGCTTTATACACCTCTTCATACTTATTTTTTAAGAAATTTCACTCATGTCACGTTTACTTCTTTTAGTTTACATTCCATTTCATTGTTTTTTCGTCGAATGATTTGTTTTCAGACGCTTTCGATTGGGGATTATTAAAAGCATCATCGAAAACAGACGGTGTTCATTCGAGAATTATATGGACATGTTCGTGGAGCAGCGATGATCGATATTTTGCGACTGGTGCTCGTGATAAAAAGGTTCATCACTTAGTTATGACTCTTTGAGATGATTCGATGATATACATTTGGTGATGTTGATTATTATCAGTGGTTTGAATGTTGCTGTTTAATTCCGGTAAGCGAATTATTTCAGGTGGCTTTGTGGAGTGTTGCTGCGAATGATAATGAAGAGAAGTCGACCCATGTTCAAATCGCTTTACAAAGTAAGCGATCCGAATCTGTGACGGCTATCGCATTCTGTCCCAGCCTTCTTAATCAGTTCGTTTTACTTTTAATGTACATTATGATAAACAGATCAACAGTAATTGTAATCAATATAGTTGCGAGTTTGTAATGATAATGATAATTGATAATGACGTTACATGCGAATAGATCGCGGGATTGGTTTCTAATAAGCGGTATGCTTTCAGAAGTTACGTCTTGGCCATAGGTCTTGAGAATGGTCAGATTGAACTTGTCGCTTGGAATCCTTCAGTCGGAATGGCAACAGATCTTTCGCTTTTGGCTAGTTTGGATGGATGCCGCGCGCATTCTCAAACAATCGCACGATTGAGGTGAAATGCGTGTCATTAGAATTCAGATAGGGAATGTAAACATAATGTTGTGTGCTGTGCTCATTTTGAGTGCAACTGGAATGCATAGCATTTGCATTATTATTAGGATTAATTTTCAGTTATTGTAGTGTCAATAGTTGAAATTTATTACGGATTGCATTGATCCTTTAAATCCACAAAGCTTAGAATTCCTTAACTTATGCTGAAAACTTCAGTCAGTCACTTGATGGTAAACGTTTTTATGTTTGTTGTTCAGTTCTGCGATTCTGCACTGCTTTGGCTGTTTCCAATGTGTTCGAATGCTGATAGGTTGCGAGTTTCAGATTCCGGCCGAAGCCCGGGAAATGGATGTCTGTGTGTGAGAGCGAGAAATCGACGAATGAGAATATTTATGAGTTGGCTTCAGTTGCCAACGATAACGCCGTGAAAGTTCATCGAATTCATCTATTAAACTGATTCATTTTACACCTAAAACTTTACAAATCATCCGATTCCCTTGCATATTTCATTCCGTTGCAGTGTCAAGTTAATGTTCCGCAACAATCCAAGTCGGTCATAAAATACCATTTGCTTTCATTTATTATCCCAAAGTTTTTTGGGAGAGTTCGGAATTATTCAAATTTTTTCTCTTTGCTTTTTGGGAAATTCATAATGGATTTCAAAACGCAAACAGTGTCTTGTTAGTTGTTTGAAAAGATGATGATTCGAAATAGCAATCGATCTGCAAATGTCGCTCGCTCTTTCCTGTTGCTGTTAATATTTTCGTTGTATTGCTGTTATAAAATGAAAGTTTTGAAGTATTTATATGTATTTATATCACGTGGAGTATGAAATCTGTGCTGCAGAAAAATGCTAAAGGATCTTGTTGGAACACTGTAGTTTTTGGAAGTGGACGTTCGGTGAATAACATATAAAAGTTTGCATTATAATTATAATCCATTAAAATCGTACGATTAAGATACAATCAGATTTGTGGACACATTCACATTGCTAAACATTTCAGATAGTTGATTTTGAAAAGAAACTGAACGAGATCAGCAAATTCTCAAAACACTGATCACAGGTGGCCAATTCATTTGAACTATTGAACTTCCCAGAATCTCTACTTTCCGGATAGTATATGTATGCTGTCGGATTTAGTTTCTTCAGTCACAAGAAACCCCATCATCTTCTGATTTGGTACCTCACTTATGTGAGCGTCTTCGTTGGTGCTCCTATCGGTACATTGTAATCATTGGCCATTGCATAGGTCACGTTAAAAATATCGGGCTCAGTGTATTCAAGCCAATACTCTCCTCAAATATGTCCACAAATACGACGAATTCCTTGCGTCATCCAGTTCTTCTGATTTTCCGCTTTCGGAAGTCAATATGTGTTGCAGAATGATTCTGCTGATTTCCAGAGGAATCTCATTTTCTAAAGTTACCTCATAAATTCCAGCCTCTGCATTGGCGCTCACGTCATTACAGTATGCCATATTAATCAGTCCCTGCATCAAAATAGAGAGCATCTTCTTCAAACCAACCCTAAATAACAGTTTCTTCAGGTTCACCCTAAATTATAACGGTTTCTTCATTTCATCGGATTCTCCAGATTCTCTGTCCTCACAATTGTATAGGTTGTCAGGCGATTGTCTTCATTGTTACGTATGGATACCTGAATATCTGAAGTGTTTTTATTTTCCTGGAGGTTCATTTTCTATGCCATATGCCCAAACACACCGATTGAAGAGTGTTTCTGATGCAATGTTTCCCGTACTCTTTAGAATGCAACAATTCTGAGATATACTTGACATTTGAGGATTTAATCACAATGGTAATAACGATCACTAATCGCCTGTAATGGCTAAAGGATATCAAGCATAAAGTAGTGGATGTGCCATTTCGTTGCCACAATTTTGGCAGAGTGTTACATTTTTCTTATTGCCCGACAACGGTATTGCTTGTTATGATATGATTATAGTGAAGGATTTATTAATTTATTGCGGTTTGGACTGCTTTTATTTTGTTGCAATTTCAGCATTATGATCATTAATTAATTCTGATGAATTACGCCTTAAGAAAGAATTCGCTTGGGGTTGGATTGAGTGTAGTTTGAGAAATCTGTATGAATTTGTTCGTATTAAAATTGATTTTTGTTGAAATACTTGTTTCACGGGTTGTTTTTTCATTGGATATGTCATAATAATGGGCTGATGTCGAATCTATAACTTCGCTTCAGTAGTAATTATGCCCTCATCGGTATTCGATTCAAACTGGAAATATATTGTATCGTCACGTTCGTACAAGTTGTGTTGAATAGGAGTAGTTATAGAAGATTACGTGTGATTCAGATACGATTGGTCTAATCTTCACGTTGAACTCATCCATATTATCAGTTGCTGACATCATCACAGCTCGCGAACGAAGGTAGGTTACTTATTGGTTTCATTATTTTGAGTATTCTTTTGACATCCTCTTTCATTATCACTCTCACCACTTCCTCTTCCTTCCTTACGACCGATTCATCGGATTTTCATCCGTTTTTCTCTTCTCATTTTTATATTCATTATAATCCTCCTCATTATGAATTTATCATGTCCTTCTCCAGTCACAGTTTTATTCCTCCTCTGCTTACTTTGATCTTCCTGAAATTCAAAATTGCATTAGTCGATTCAAAGTTGATCTGCAAATTCAATCGGTTCATTTAGGCACGGATTAATTTCATTGATGATTGTTTGTCGATCATGTCAACCGCACTAATCTGTCTGGTTCTTAAGCATCAATGTTCTCCTCACTGATGCCTCAGCTCCTTTTTTTCTGATCTCATGCAAACAGTTTTGTAGCACAGTTTAACTGTACCCTAATGATAATTGCTCTATAACCAGTGACGATTAAATGCCTTTGGAATCTATAATCCCACTCGTGTAGGCAGTTCGAAACGTGTTCTTCACCGTTTCGATGTTCATTTTGAAAAACACAAAAGATTACTCGATTGGAAACGGGACCGGTTGTTGGGTTTTTAATTAGAAGTTAAATGCAGTATCCGTATCATCAATTTAGCATTGATGAATTGATAAAGAACAGTAACACAGGGTTTTTAGTAATTTTAGTTTTTATTTTATGATTGATTTTATTTTTGATCGATTGTTGAATCTTAATTGCATTTCTATTAAAAAGGACAAATTTGATCTGTAAATTTTGATTTATGTTTAATTGTCGAAGCTAGTTAACAGTAATGAAGAATGATTTCGGCTTACGACTAGATGTTGCCTCATGACTGTAAGGAACTAAAGTGATAATAATAGCAATAATAAGTATAATTGTGAATGATTGGTTTTCTGGAATGATTCGATTGAGCCGTAGAATTGAAGAGGTGAGGTATTTAATGCAGTATACGTTCATGTGTGTGTGTGTGCGAAATCAAACAGACAGCAGTTGATTGCGTTTGATAATGATTGCGTTCGTTGCATGTGCTCGTCATTTTAATGGGATTTTTTGCGTGGTGTTGTGTCAATAGTGCTGAGTTGTTTTACAATGAGTCAGGGTTATGTTTGCAAATAGCATTATGATGATTTTTATAGTGGAATTTGATAGGAAGGGAGCATAGATTTATCGTTGTGTTTTGTGTTTATCGATGTTTAATCAATCATTATTTATACGATTATTATTATTATTCCATTTCGTTGTTCAATGCGTTTTGATTTGCAAATTTTACTTCATTATTTTCTGCACGATCGTTTTGCTGTTTGAATGCGTTTAATTTATTCTGTGTTTTTGTTTCATTTCAATTGATGCATGCGCTTCATTATGTTAACATTGATTATTGTTTGAGTGCTAATTTTTTCTTGGTTCTTTCCAGTTTTGTTTCATTTCAACAGCCAATCAGTGATGTATCATTGGTTGCCTTATGTTCATTTTTGAAAAAATTTTATGGTGGCTATTTTGAATTGATAATAATTTTCCATTTTAATTATTTTCCATTTTATTATCCAATCTGTGACGTTTTTTGCGTATAGGCGTGTACCTTTATTAGAAGAACTGATAATTCGATGATGATGTTGATCATTGCGATATTACTCGTTCTTTGATCATTGCGATATTACTCGTGATGTAGTCAAAGTAATAACACTGGTAGTAATGAATCTAACTATGGGCAGGCTGTGGTGTTCAACTCTGCTGCTCTAGTTCTGAACCTTTTTTCTGGCCAGTACCACTTAGAATATTTTAAGATGTGCTCGTCGTATCCCCGAAAACATCCACTCTCCGTATCATCTCTCATCCACTACAGTGAGTGTCTGTTGTGCGGATAAGTGTATACCACCATTAGAGTACATTCCAATCCCTCTTTTTAAAAACAGTCACGTCAAAAATTTTCATACACATATATGCTTTGGAATAAAGTTTTGAATAAAGCCCTGGTTTACTTTAAAAAATGTTATCTAACATCCCCTGCCATACTACTGTCATGTGAGACCCGTTAGGGTTGCGCAAAGCCGTGGTTGAGAAATCCTGAACTAATGAGTGGTAATGTTGTCATTGATATGTTTAGAGTTGAGAGAGTGAAATGACAGAGTGATATTGTTGGTGAATGAGTAGTCGATGAACATGACGACGAGTACAGCCTTAAGACTTGTTCTCGTTCGATGAGTTTACAATTGATGATGTGACGAACTGGAACGAACCACTGAGTGAGTGTATGTGCTTGATGATGTCCATGAAGTTGAGCTGTAGAAGTAAAGTAAAGTATGCAGCATTCATACATACATATGCACGACGGCTATGTTTAGCCGCTTATATAGCCTTAGGCTTGAATAAGGGCTGTAGAAAACTTGCATGAGTTTCTTTAAAGCGCTTGCTGTTTTTTTCCCGACTTTCACGCCTGTTCTTCTTTTACATGCTTGTTTATCATTCGTATGCTTGTTGGTTTGTGTTTGTACATTTGTACATGTGTCATTCCAATTTTATATGGTGTTAGTTATGTGATTGCAATTATATATTCTTGGCTTTTGTATGCGTTGTTGTTGTTGTTATATGTCGGATTTCGCATTGCGTAGAGACAGAAGATATATTCGATGCATATCAAGTTGATTGTTGTTATATGTGTGCTCGCTCTATTAATGACTTCAGACGCATGGAGTGAATTGATTCGCCTTCAAGGAAGCTGTATCTGGTTCAGTGCTAAGGTCAATTGATGTCTTTTGTTCACGCTTTAACTCCTCCGTATGGATTGATTGTTGTTTGTTATTGCATTGCATTTACTGCCTACTTGCTATTCGATAATGCGACGAACTGGAATGACGAATGCTGATACTCTTAGATGTAGCTGTAGAACGCTTTTGCTATTCTCTTATCCAGTCCTTTGTATATGTCCACTATACCCTTATAATATCGATGGAACAAGATGGATGCATGATGGATATATAGATTGAATCCATGCATCCCATAGAGATGATGATATATCTGTAGCTTTATCCTCTCCCGTATCCCCTATCTCATCGAATCTGCTGCTTGGCCACTTCATCTCGAGCAACTTATTGTTTCTAGTGAAATCATACATAGAGAGAGCATTCTATCTATTATCCGTTCAGTTCTATAATATCCATCCTATTATTACGTCACTTCTCAATTCGCCAGCAGCACTAATTTAGTTGGGGTTTTTACCAGAAATCTTTCTCTCGTTGTGAATATTTTCGATTTTCGACTCTCGTATAAGCACTATTCAAATGGATTAGATTATATTCTGCGCGTTTATTCGAGAAGATAGATAGAAGAGAGTATAGCCAACCGAGCACATGCATAGAGACATAAATGGATAGCTAAAAAGTGCATCTAACAACAACAACAAATTCATTGCCATTTCATTTCTTCTCTGTAATTTTTCCATTTTCCAAAACTTCTTTTGCTGTTCTTTTGTCTTCTCTTGTTTTCTCAACTTTATAATACATTCTTTGTGATGCTTTAGTTTTTTACTGATTGAAACTGTGGAGTATACTTGGTACTTTTTGATTTGAACTTTTCGTTTTTTGGATATAATCATCATTCATTTTCATTCATTGATTCGTTCGTTTTTGATGAATATATGTGATTAGTTGTATTCGAACTTATTCATGTGTCATCTGCGTTTAATAAGGATTACGTTTAATTGTCTATCATTTTAGTGCACATTTCCATATCACTTCTTCATTGTTGCTTCGTTTTCTATTCGATCGATTTCAATAAATCAACTTTTACGCAACATTCGATTTTATCAGCAGTAGCAGCAGCAATAAAGATGGTAATAATTGCAAAACTGTCTAAATTCACTTTCTTCTCGACTTCAATCTACTTTCAAATCTTTTCAATGATCTCTTTTTTTTCCTGACAATTTATCATCATTCGACCGAAATGAACAAGCTCAATTATTTTTGCAAATGCTGTCGACTAAAAAAAAAATCGATCTTCCCAAATTAAAATTCACCGCAACAAAATTGAGCTGATCAAAGAATTGAGCTAATAGAATTTGATGGTATAGTAAAATGAGACTTTCAAGATGATCACAAAGATTTTGCGAATGACCTGAAAAGTGCACGAAAAGGTCACAACATATTAATAACAATTGTGATATCCAAAATGCAGTCGAATCCAGAATTGCATTTGATCTTTATGTGTCACAACAATCACAGAGAATTACTCCTTGAAGAGACTGAAACGTCCAATATGAAATGATTGTGTAATATGAAATATAGTTGCTTGTTTTATTGCATTGATCACATTCCGTCCTGCTTGACCGATCTCATTAATATATCATGCATCCGGTTGTCGATTTATCGTTGCTAATTTTTTAAGCTTGTATAATATCTCACACAGTCACATGCGTACGTATGAACTGATCAAATTAGTTTGAGTGCTTACGTTTATGAAGAAATTGAAAAGTTGAAAGAAATACTTCAGTGGTTATTTGAATATACTTGGTGGGGTTAGTGTATATCCACCTTTCCATATATTATCCTCGCAGTGTATCAAACAAATAAATACATTCATGTTACACACCTATGATGTTACTAGTGTTATGGAGCTGATGGCGTTGAACCTTTTTCGTAGTACTGACGGTACCTATGAGGAATCTTTCACTATGGCTTTTCGTGTGTTATTGATGCTAAAAGAGAGCACCACAACTTATTACTGTTGTTGTTTTTGTTGCGAACATCTAAATAGGAATGGTTAAAGGAAAAGAGAGACTGTCAATAACATTGAAGTTTGCTTATTTGAGTGTGTAAGAGGGAATGGAGAAAGGGCTTATCGTTAGAAGGGAATGAAAGGGCACAGCTTATTGATGACAGCCAGTGGCATGATGCTGTTACTGCTGAAGCAGCAGTGACAACGAATACAAGTTGAGCTTTAACAGCAGCTTTGAGTGATGATATTCGGATAAGACAGAAGTCGTCTTCTAAGGGGATATTATGTATATGCGCACAAATAGAGGAGAGAAGGATTATGTTTATGGCGAACGTACTTCGAGCGTATAGCTTCTTCATTCAGCCAAACAGAACATCAATTCCACTCATAACTTGAGATGGTTTCGATATGAAAAAACTTAATTTATAACCTGAATGATGATAGATAGATATATGTATAAATATGTTCATATTTGTCTAACTCGTGTTCATTTATTAATGCATCTGATCAACAATTGCAACTTTGGTCATTGCGAGTGTATGCCGCTTTACTATCGTCATCAATGATTAGATTCTGATGCCGCATTCTTCGGTATCCATCCACCTTTGCATATACGTGATGATATTGCCACGGGAAGCAGTATATCTTCTTGAATACAATCACTACATTAAAAATCTCAATATCAATTGAATCATCATGATGCAGCGATGTATTATACTTACATGTCTATGTTCGCATGCATTTATTAATCTATGCGCTAACAATTAGTAAAAATTGAAATAAATTGTCGTCACGATATGTCGAGTAGACAGTGACGAGCACGGCCGTATCCGCAAAGGGATCACATCTGAGGGCATCTGAGTTCGATTTGCGATATGCGATTGGAGTTGTACTCGAAAAATACGACGTGCGATAATCGTTTATGCGACGTATCATTGGAAAAGTTGATGAGCAGTGCATAAACTATGTATAAACCTGAACCTACTTCAGATGCAGACGCAGATGCAAATGTCATGAATATTTTGGTATAAGGTATATTGTTGGCTTATTTGGAAGGCTCGATCTTTATTATTTGGATATTATATCGCAAGCAGTACGGTGCATATATTGACTATTTGATTGTTCATCTAATCATAATATTACTAAACTACAATCTACCGAATTGATCAACGTCCGAGTGGTATGGATGGATATTTGCTATGAGCGGTATCATTCGTGCGAATATCAGCATCTGTACGAATTTTGTTTCCATATTTCTTTATATCTGCAAAATATTCATCGTGCATTGAACTACGTCATTGCATCGACATCATTTCCTGATAATTAATTGAATAACAGCGATAATAATAAGAGTAGTAATCTTCTTGTTATTGTTGCTATTGGTATAAAACACGGCTATAAATGATGGTATTACGACCGCTCGAGTTTGCTGATTGTCTATCAGACAGTCCATGGTTCCGACAAAATCTGCACGAACACGAGATCGTTCTTGAGGATGCACATAAAAATATCAAAAATATCGAATCACAGTGCCGTGAGCTAATCAATTGCACTAGAAGTCAGTTTTCGTCATGAATTTATTCACATTTGATTTGAGTTGTTTCTTCAGCGAGTGATCTCTTCTCGTTGTTCTTAAAAAGTAACCAGATAGTTCAGTAAACTGGTAATGCTATAACCGATACAGATGCAGAAATTACCTATCGTTAGAATACTTATCCAACTGAAGAAGGAAAATATTTGTGGAGGTCTGAATACTAATGGAAGTATTTAGGGTGAATACTCTCACTTTTAGTGATTCAAATGCGATAAAGAAATACGAACATAGTGTCAATGAGCAATGCTTTTTGACTGATTTTATTAAATGCTGCATAAATGTGATTTATCAATGATTTACAGAGCATAAAGTGCATAAATTTACAGAGTTATCAATAGCACAGCGTGCATTCGCAAGATCGTTAAAAGATTTTAAATTCATCTCGATCGGAAGTACGCAAACAGACGACGAACGGAAAATTGGTTCGTATCCTTTCTCGAGTTTTGGTTTCTGCTTGCATTCCCATTAAATGATCCTTTTTGATTCATTCATCTCGAATCGTTGAGAAAAATATTTTATCACTCTGTTGGAACCGACTATCCTCAATTGTGAACCTCATCACAATAAGCTGACAGCCGGATTTAAATTGGTTTACTCGACAACGTTTTCATCTGAATTCGCATTTCTTGATAATACTTCATATAAAGAATATGATGGCTATATTTATAGAGTTATTCAAATATTACCTGTTATATAAATCTCTAAAACATCTCTATAAACGTTACGAACGTTTAATAGCCTGATCAATCCAGTTAGTCCAGGTAATATTTATAGAGATTGATATGTGTAAAATAAAAGAATTATAGCTGAATGCTTGAGTAAGTTCGGTGATTTTATAAATCAAATCGAAGATCATCGTGAGAAGATCGTTCAAGATTCAGATGCTCATATATTGGAACCGTTAAAAAGGTTTCGAGTGGATGCGATTGGTAAGGTGAGTGAATGAATTTGCTCAATTACCAATCAACTCGTTCTCATTTGCGAATGACACGATAAATGATTTGATTGAATGAACTTCTGCAGTTGGTTTAACTCATCGATAATGCAAAACTTCATATAAATCAAAGCTCCCGATCAGTTCCTCAATTAAATTATTATTTACCTTTATCACTTAGTGGCGGAAAATTTTGTGTTGAAGCTGATTCAATTGAATTTATTTGACAAGATGTCAGTTGAAGAACATACTTGTAGGTGCTACATGAAGATAAGAAGAAATATGAGAAGGAATCGAATAAATTCTATGCATCACTCGAAAAACATCTTCATTTATCAACGGTCTGTTGCTATTGTTAATGATCAATCAGTCATCTTTTCAAAGTGTGGATTGGTGATAGACGACAGCAGATTTATACAATGTTGAGTAAGAAACAATGGTGTTATTTACAGACTCGAAAGAACGACTTTAAAGAAGCGGATGCGCAGTTGGATATGCAACAGAGAAACTTTTGTAAATGTTCATTGGATTATGTCACAGCAATACAATCGGTTCAAGAACGGATGAGATTCGAATTTGTTGAAACACTGAGCACATTTCTGTACAGTTGGCTTACATTCTATCATGTCGGTGAGCTGCTACTTCATCCATCAGTTGCTTCCGAAATTCTTTTTTTTTTAAATTTTAACTTTGTTGCACCGATTTCATGACTTCATCGCAGTGCTCTTGATCATGAAATTTGATTGGTGAGATGAAATTGAGTGAAATTGATATTGGATAGCGTTTAATTGGTTGATTTGACTGGAGAAAACAGAACTTGGCTTGAATGAAATTGGTATCGTTATCGTTTCAGGACATGTTACACACGAAGATTTTAAGCCATTTCTCAGTGAAGTGCAGTCGAAGGTTCAAAAGGTTCGTTGCTTCGCATCATTTCTTTGAGAAGTCTCCGATAATTTGAGAATATTTTTACGGGTTTCGTTTTGTATCTATCCCGAACAAGGTTCCATTATCATTCATTCTTCGAAATAATCTTTAAAAAATCTAATCTATCAGCTCCTGTATTGCAGGCCAAGCAAAGTTTCGACGAAACGAAAGAATGTTACGACACACTAAAAAAGAAAATGCTTGCAACTCACCTCAAGAATACGGTCATTTCTTAATCGCTTTGTCGACTACTCCGTTTTGAAAGTTTATTTTCGTTCGAATTTATGAGTTTTTTGTTTGTGCAGAAGATCCGTGCGGAATGCTTCGGTGTATCATAAGTGATTCATTCAGTCAAGTTCTCATTTTTATTTTTGTTTCTGAATGCTACTATTAACTTGTATTTTACTATGCTCCATTGCATTCTTTTTTTTCATTCATCACGAATACGTGGAAAGATTGAAGTCTCATTCATTTATAGTATAGAGTGTGATTTTGGCAGTAAACTAATGAGTTCTGACATACCTATGGTTAATTCCGAATCGGAAAAGTATTCGTCTCTTTCTGAAATTTTCATCTGATGATTAATTGGCAATCAGTTTCAGATATTCCAGTCGGATACGAGTAAAGACTCGCAATCAGCAGAGAACGCTCCACCAAGGTCACCGTCCAGTATCAAACAAGGCTATGTGTTCGTTCAAGAGAAGAGCAAAATACCCAGTTCGTTTGTTCCGCGCATTAACAAATTTGATTGCTATATACGTTTGCCTTTATTTGCAGTCAATCAAGAGGAAAATTAAGCAGTTGTCTTTGCAACTTTCAACAACGATTCGGTTAGGAATGATTCGTGATCTAAGATCTCGTTAGAATATTCCTAATTATCTATAAACGGAATCATTGTTGAGAGCTATTGCAAGCTTCAGTTTCACTTGAGGAGAGATCTTCGCCGAGAAAGAGTTGAAATCAGATTCGAGAATTGTTTTCGAATGAATAAGAATAAGATATTTGTTAGAAACGATTGGTCGTGATGTGTTGTCGAATCGATGGACGATGTATTATTGTGTCTATCAGAAGGAAACACGAATTTTCACGATGATTCCTGTTAATAATACTGCCAAAACGGTTCATTTCTCACTGTTTTTTATTTATTTGTTTATTTTGGTTCTATTGATAAAAGAGTTGAGATCGAAGTTAGAAAATTAGAATGACATGTATCAGTTGTAAATAGGTGTTCATTCCAATTAAATAAATAATTTTAATATATGTATATCGTCATGGTAGTAGTAGTGATTTGATAATGCTGGATATGAATTTGAAGGATATGAAAGGTGCGTTGGGGCAATCGGTATCATTCAAGCTGAAGTCATGTACGAGACGAGCTTCGGATAGTATTGACAAAAGGTGATTTTTTGCGAATCAATTTCAAGATTACATTCATTTCAGTTGTTTAATATCGCAAATAAAGCGACTATTTCATGAAGTGGTAATAGTTCATAATGCGAATAAGAATGTGGAATTTGAGGTTTTGTTTCGACATTTCGGCAATTGATCGACCTGAGTCGATAACCGTGCAAGCGTTATGTGAAGAGGATCGTCGACAGTGGCTTGACGCTATGGATGGAAGAGAGCCGGTGAGTGGTGCAAAGGATTATCCATTCCGTTTTCGTTTTTCATTTGAGAGCAATTTCATCAGCAAACTTCAGTTTTTCGTTTAGATCGATGAAAATTTTCATATTTGGAACTACTGGAAGTGTACCATTGAATGTACTGTTAAAGAAAGTTAAGCCTGGATTGAGGATCAATTGAAATTTCAGATTTATTCGCCGGGAACAGGACCACCAACAAACAATTTCGGAAGTGAGTTTGTTCCTCATAATTTTTTTGTTTTGATCTTTCAGTTCATAAGCTCATCTCATGCGGTTGTATAAGTCGCCTTTTCAATGCCTCACAAGTGATCGATTCTCATAGAGAATGTACACACTGCAATCACTATTATTATAGTTATTTTTCATTTATTATGATTAGGATTAGTATTGTTGCAATAATTTCCCCATTGTAGAATCACTTTGATATGAATATAACGAATTGAAGTGACTACATAATAAATATGACAGAAAAGGATAGCTTTGATAGGATAGACAGGATAGTTTTGACTGATCCAAATACCTTGACAGTTTATCTTGCTTGCATATCTGTGGTATTCGTAGGGGATGATTCAAGTTTGGGGAGTCGATTTGATAGGTTTTTGTTGGGATGTGGACGGGAATAAAAGATTTTTGAGGGATTTTGAGCGAGTGGTAACCATTTGATTGATGGATGAGATGCTGTTGCTGGATAATTATTTATGACTTTGTGACATCATTCTTGAACGGGATTATAAGAGACGAAACGTTAAAATGGCTGACTTTAGCTTATTTTCACGCTCCATTTTGGTTTTCCGTTTCTTTGAATACTTTCTTGCACTACAGTGAAGACCACTGACCTTTGAGGGCGACTTCTTTTTAGCATCATCAACATCTCATCACTTTATCTTAATCTTTCTACCTGCACTGTGAGCATTCCTACTGCTTTAGTCGAATTTTGTTTTTTTATTTCGAACTGACTACTCTGAGATTCGTTTGTTTCATCTTTAATGTGATTAATTTATTCTCATTTAATCATGAGTGAATGAACCGCCAGTCGAGTGGGGTGGGGGAAGATGCGAGTGGCTTTGAAGTGTTAGCCAAGTGGCAAAAGGCTCAAGTGGAAGAAGGACTATGAGTAGCAGATGAATTAATGAGAGATTGACACATGGAACGAAGCATATGGAGGCATGAAGAATTGTACATCATTTTTGGACGTTTGAGAATGTACGCTGTGGAAAATAAGAAGAAGTGAAACTAAAATTGATTGGATCCATCGGAATGTGGTAGGTATGCGATGTTTGTGTTGGGTGATAGAAGTAAGTGTAAGAATGATAAAAATGTTGTTTGCTGGAGAAAGGATGAAGTGTGACGTATGATAATACTTGAGACTGAATGGGACCAGGATGATGTGATAAGAGAACGTGATAAAAGTAAGCCTGAAGCGACACTGAACACGGTGAGGATGATAACGTCATGTGAATACGGAACGAGTTGAAATAGTGCAATTATACGTAAAAACAACGAGTGAATTGAAGTAGCATGTTACGGAAGAGTGAGCTTGCTTGCTGTTGGATCTAGAGAGGGAGGGTGGTTACTTATGCAGAGGCAATTGGTCGATTGCAGAGGCAATTGGCCGTGTGTTTCTGTGTAGATAGATATATATGGATATATATGTATCTATACGAACGTGTGACAAGACGGAAGATTCATGATGATGAAATAAATCCATTGAGTATTGTGTTTGAGTTGAAATATTGTGAAATATGATTCACATTGAACTGTTGTTTATTGGCGATGAACTGATGAGGAATTGGGGTGAGTATTGACTGAAGAGCGTTGATTCGGATGAGTGAGGTGGTTATAGTGGATAGTTAGATGAAGAAATAAAAAGGATGAATGCAGAGGTGGATGAGGATAGCGGATAAAGTCGAGTTGATTTCGATTTTGGGTTGGGTTGAGCTGGTTTTGGTCTATTGAATTATTACTCACATTTTTCAAATGAACAGTCTGATTATTTGTTGCTTATTATCCTTTTTGCTTTATTCACTTTTTTTCATTTTAGTTTTGTTATATTCTCGAACATTTCACGTTGTTCTTACTTGTTTCATTCAGTTTGATATCAGCTGTGCTGTGTTGGAATGATGCTCCGAAAAAGTCAAACTATTATTATTATTATAACTGAAAGTACAAACAAACAATGGGAGGGGGAGGGAGGCTTCGCGAATGCTTATATTCGAGGAAGCCCTCTCCCTTCGGGTGCATTCGTAAGGATTGAAAAGTTGCCCGCACCCGTGGGTGAGACGCTTTGTCAGGAATCGTCACACCCCCCTCCTATGGGATCGTTCCCTCGCCACGGGGCACTTCCGAACCCTATACCCTAGAGTTAGATATAGATATGTCTAGTGGTGATTATCTACTGGACTATTGTTGTTATTCGATCGTGAATCATTCCACATGAATAACGATTAATTGAAACGTTGGTGGTGCTGGATTGCGTAGGAAGGATAGGGTTTGTTTTGCATTGATCGACACTTAGTGCATAATTGGATTTGATTTGTGATGTGTAATTGAATTGACATCGAATGCGACGATTTCACTCGGAAAACTGATGAAGAGATTAGTTGTTTAGGTGCTTCGTTAGCTGGTTGACTGCGATTCTTATTCTTGTTCAGCGCATTGAACCGATTTTGGTTTGTGGTGTTTGGTTTTGGTGTCTTTCATTCTTTTATAGTTACGCGGAATTTAACTTCATTCTTTAATCATTCTTTTCTGATTATTATTATTATTATTATCATTGTTAGCAATAATAGTAGTGGTTGTTGTTATTATTATTATTGCAGTAAATATGTCTAATTTTTAGTCTATCCTCGAATTGGAGTATCTTTTAGTGTGTTACCTCAGTTTTTGGTTTGGTTTGGTTGATTTCTGCTAACTTAATGCGTAAAAGTGATCGTGAGGAATTCAAACGAGTAACGATTTAGCGGAATTCAAGCGAGTAGTGATTTAGCGATGATATAATAAGTTATTGTTTGTTTTAATGAGTTAGATTGTATTTGATAGATGCATGCGTATCTATTTTAGATGCGTGTTGTTACAGTCAGTTAAGTAGTAACTTAATGAATTTATTTTTGTTTTTCTTACAGAGTAGTTCATGTCTCTCTTTTTTTGTTCAGATTGCAGAGCAATTTTCAGTCCAAACTTTCCATTTGCATACTTCGATCAAGTTGAACCATACGGAGTATTGCATGAGCGATTGCAATGATACACTGCGCTTATGATATAATTTAGCGAAGTATTTTCTTCGTTTTCATGTTATTATCGTATAAGTTTATGCTGGAGGAATTCATAGAGTGGAGTGGTAGATGAGTGAAGGATAGACAGATATATGTTATATCTGCAATATAAAACGAATCTGCGGTTTTCACGATTCGATGGAAACAAATCGATGGATGTTTGGTGTTGAATATTCTGTTGCGAGAAATTTCGATTACGATTCTGATTGTTTGTGTTGTTGTGTTGATTTATCATTTCATTCATTCAATTCAATTTGAATCTGTATAACTCTTCTGCATTTGCCTTTCAGAGGAAACGCTTTTCTGTTTTTGAGTATTCGATTGATTCGTCGCTTTTTTTTTGGATTGCGATTTTTTTGTTTGAAATTTAACAATTCTGTTGCTTCTGCTCATTTCAACAATTCGAAATTAAATTTCAGCCTTCGTCTCAAACAAAGTTTATTTTTTCTTCTTTTTGAATTCCCTAGATGATAATACACTTTCTTGGCTGTGTTTTCGCTTCCTTTTGCACCTCACATTGCGTCAATTTTGATTGCAATGATGATGAAAAGATGCTAAATAATAGTGATAATGCAAATTAATTTATCGAGGTTTTGAGAGGGTGATCTTTGCGGATAGATAAAAATTCCCTTCTTGGGACGTTTAGTGTTCGTCGATTCAAAGCAAGAAACCAACTGGTCGGAGCATGTAACTCGAAATCATTGCTTTCATTATGCGAGATATATTCCAAGCTTGCTCTGCTCTTATCAGTTTGGATAAGCATCATCTGCGGATCCGTTTTATATGGCAGTGATGAGACTTTCGATTCAAGTTGATCACTGAATGCACAATTTCGAGATCGTCTTATGCATAATTTAATATTCGATCCACTTAAAGTATGGATGGGGCATTGTTGAGTGGAGTGCTTTGCGCATTAGTGGTAATATCAACAACGGAAACTTAGTATTCTGTTATCGTTTTCTGAATTAGATTTGAATGGAATTCGTTCTGTGTTTACTTCGAAGATATATCTTCAACATTTGGATGTGTTGTATTCATCATTGTTCACTGAATCAATCGAGTGATGAGTCTGTTCAACAACAACAATGGGCATTTCAATTGAGTCACTGGAACAAGAGCATATTACTGAATCTGATTTTGAGGCAAACTTGTTTCATTTGATTTCGTTTCATTTCATTTGAATTCGACATTTCATTTTCCTCAAATTTTCGTTAAATTATCCTTATATGATGATAGCCGATCTACCGTTCAGACTTTCATTCTTCAGCGCTACACACATCATCATCATCATCAGTAACTTCAATTTTGAAATGCCTACTGCTACAGGCATGCGTCTTGGAATGAATGTTTCATTTCAATGAATTGAGGCGAAAATTATATAGTGAAATCTTTCGGCTGCTGTGCTTAAGAATTTTATGTAATCTACAATATATTTATTCTCTTAGCAACGAGAATAATTCCTCGGAAGGAAATGCCTCACTTTCATACTCATTATCATTCCTGGAAGTATATAAATGCTGAGAGTGTTGGAACATTTTGAGATTAGTTCAGTTCTTTTCATATTATACATATTTCTTTTGCGCATTCCTTTTACCTTTTATTTTTCACTTCTGTTCCTCTTGAATAGATTTTATTCTCAAAAAATTTTAAAAATTCTCGTTGTTTGGGGTTTCTCATCAAATATTTATAGTGGAGGCATTATTATTTATTATTATTATTTATTATTACGGTAGTTCTAATTACATTATATTAATGTTATTATTTGAATATGATATTTAAGCGGGTTACATCGCTTTACTGCTTATTAATGTTGATTATTGGACGATTTCACAGTAGGGTAAGTTCTAAGCAAACGAACCTTACGCGATCGTCATTATAGTATCATTATGAACTGTCTCTGTGTTTGTTTTGTTGGCGATCGCTTTGCAATTAATATGCCTCGAGAAGAGAAGCAATCTGAAGTGTTCAAATGTTTTAATTTCGTCACTCTTTTCTCAACAGTAAATTTCATTCATCTGATTTCGTTACGTTACCATTTTATTAATTTTTTTATTCGTTTGTTTTATTTCTCCGGGATTTGAGCGTTGTGAGCAGCAGATCGACTGTGTTATGTAATTGTTGTTATCAACTATTGAACTTGAGCAGATTTATTTAGTTTTGTGGTGTAGTGGATGGAGATGGTGGAGTTGTTTCATTTCTCGATGAATTAGATTATCAAGCAATGAGATGGTGATGGTGATGAACGAATATATAGATTGGAGTGGAGAAAAAGAACGAATTGTTTTTTTTGTTTTTGAAGTGCTGTTTGAAATTGCACTGAGTTGATTTGAGACTGTGTTGAAGCCAAAAAAGTGAAACATGAATTCAGTTTTGAGTGAAAAGAATCTCGACTTGGACAGCTGTAACTTTGTCCCATTGGAATTGTCCACTGAAAAACATTGGAATATTGAAATGCGGCGTTTCTCACGGAACGCTTGAGCATGACAGAATTCAGTGATGTGGGGATTTGATGCGTTCATGAACATTATAGTAGTGTTTGGAAACGATGAGAACATGAGAAACGCGAGAGCAGTGTTTAAGGATTACTTGTTGTTAAACGTGCCTGTGAATGCCTAATCATACGGTAGTGATAGCAGTTCAGAACAAACCAGTTGTTGAACTGCTCTACGAAATTCACTAAGCTCTTTATTTGATGGTGGATTCTGGATCGTATCTCCAGCCGTAACTTTTGACTGCAAGAGATTCTCACCGAATGAAGGTATCCGGTGAACGTTTTCAGGGAATGAATTTGTATTCAGCGGAAGGCGATATGTGAAATGGAAACAGGATACAGCAAACTGAAATAAAATCGTGCTTAGAGCCCATAAATATTTGAATATGTTTAAAGTATTTTGAAAGAAAGGATTTTGATGTGAAACCTGCACAAATTTGTCTTACAATTAACAAATATTAATAATGGGACGGTATTATTAATAAAACACTTTCCAATTATGAATATTTGTTATTCTTATAAATATTTCTATCAGAACTGATCAATGTGATTGATATATTTTTGATTTGAGTGTATGAATGACAACGACGTAATGTGCTTACTGAATAATGATAATTTTAAACAGAATCATTCTGAGTTTTTTGTGCTAATTCCCGTCAAAATAAAACTGATGTAATAGGTAATTTTTTGCGAATAATGATTATTTGCAAACCAACGCATTCGAATCGCATTCATTGAGTGAACTGATTTGTGAATGTGCAAAATAATCTCAAAAATTTGAGTGGTTAGGTGAAATGTCGAAAAGTGATTAATATGAATGATTTATAGCGCGTTGTATTTGACAAATATTTTATGTGACCATATGTTAGATTTGTGTTTATGATGTTGTGTCTAGGCTTGCTCGCGTCTAGGATGCTCGCCTCCAATTTATGACATCGAAGAAGAAGGAGAAGGAATTTTTTGTGGATTCAAATGAGATATTTTAAATGATGAACATTAATGAAGTGCGACGATCGTTGTAGAGCACAATATGATAGTGACATCATTGCGTGATATTTTTATTTTGATTGCGATGTTTTGCTATTAGCATGAGTTCGTGAAATTCATTTCGCTTGTTCGTTTGTTCTATCATTTCAATGCGGTTCTGTTCAGCTTTTATTATGTCTCGTTATGTGTACGGCTTGATGTGGTGGTGGTCGAACATTACGCAATTATCTTAGTTGTGCATCGTCACAATGAGCTGTTTTATTCCGCGTTATATATATCAGTCCTTGTCTTGTGTTCATTCTTCTATCCTGTCGTGCTCAGTTCACTTGAAAAGTTGGCTGTTAGATCGTTTGATCAGTACTGACTGATACTCACAAGTAAAGGTTACTGCTAACAATAAGGTCACTGGAATTATTAGTCAGTCATAATAATCGGTGAGATATGGCATAGTACTGTGAATGCCTAAATAATTGCCTTCTTCATCAGCGGGAACCCCCCTTAGATCAAAAAATTTTAGAGGAACACCTCAATCTGCTGTGCGTTTTGATCCAAAGAGTTAAGCGTACAGTATATGCAGTAACAAATGACTCACTTGTGCATGCAATAAGATGATGATATCATTAGGAGGTTGAGACGAACTCGTCAGCTAATTCGATGCTCAACTTCTAAATTACATAAAAGGAGTATGTATACATGTATTCTTTGGATCGAGTTCCACAGTTCTCTTCCTAATTTAGGCGTCATCTGAAGTAATTCTAATTGAATTATTTCGTCTAACGTAATCCAGTCATTATCGTCGTCATCCGCAGGCACGAGCATATTATTTGCATCATTTTCATTAACTTCATCTATTCTCCTTCAAATAAATGCCTCTTTTTTTTATACATAAAATCATTTATTTAAGTAAGTATTTCATTTAATACGCATGCATTCTTGTCGCTATTCCCAATCCAGTATGTGCTTATTTCATTCGTTTTTTTGTATTTCTTAATTCTCAGCGACTTGACCCTTTTTCTAGGCGAATCGAATGAACAATTTTTATTGATCAAGTTTCTTTTTTAAGTTTTCGGTGATCAGAGAATAATTGTATAGGTGTTTATTTATCTGAATTCATTTTGTATCAATTGAATTTTTCCAACTTTAAAAGCGATTTTAAAATCCTTATTTCTTTCCATCCGATCATGATATTTTATGTTTCCTTCTATCTCGATTAGGAATTTTGCGATAGAGTAGTATTCTTATGAAACGGTTGGACGAGTGTGAGACCAAAGCGAATTTGATGAATATATCCGCTTCATTCAAACATCATTTTGTTGATCTTCTCATCCCAAACACCTCAGTGATAGCGAATGTCATCATCTCACCGTCATTATTTACCCATAATCATAATCAACCTCATTCAGAAGATAATTCCCTCCAGAGAGTTGCTTCTCATTTGTGTTTGCCAATGCCCTTCAGCATTCTAATAAGCTCAACGCAGCCAGCGCCCATCAACTGGACCAATTCCGTTCATTCATATTACTTCGCATTGCTCGTGCAGTTGGTTAAGAGTATGCTTATGCTTATTCTTATGCTTCTATTATATATAGAGATGAATGCAGCTCTCGTATATCATTCATTATGTCTGTATTTCAAGAAATATCAAACAAAATATCACCCATCTATACATTCGTCCACCCATCCATCCATCATCGCTATATATGAATCTATGGATCATATCCTCTTGTCACTCAATAACCACCGTCTTCTACTCGTTATTTCATTTCGTTTCGTTCATACGGTTCAGTTTCCCGTCCAGTTCTACCTCATTAGTGGTATCAAGCCTGGATGAGATGTGGGCACAATTCAGAAGATGGGATGGATACGTGTTTGTTTGTACATTGAGTGGAATTTCATATTCTGGTTATTGTTAATATTGGTGTTATTGTGCTTCATCCTAGTACTGCTACTGTGAATGTTGCGATTAGCATGATTCTGAAATTGCGCAGTGATTTATTTGCGTGTAGGTGGTTCATCAGTAATGACGTGTTCGTGATAAAGTCAATAGTTTTCATTTGTTTTGGTGGTGGTATTCGTGAACATTTTGAATTGTTGGAATTGCACTTGATCAGAGTGGAGAAATTATCAGTGGTAAATATTTCATTACGGTGACTTGAGGTCATCGAAGACTTGTAATATGGAGTTTGTTGTGCTGCGACGTGAAGTACGAGTGGAATAGCGGGCGTGAATCGTGTTGTGATCACGTTCTCGATTTCGTAGTATATTATGTTATACGATAACCGAGCGAAATTCTTGCAAGTAACTTTATCCAGCCACTATTCTCTGTCAACCTTTGTGTACAAGAGTACGGTGAAACTAAGTGATCTGTGAACACTCTTCAGTCGACTGAGATATACGAGCTGGAGTTTGCTTGAAGAGTGCAGAGTTGGTCACTTGTATCGAAATCGTTTGCTAGAACGCAATCCTATTAGAGTAATTAAGCGTAAGTGAATGCGAGCAGTTCTACCCAAAGAGCGTTCATCGTCATGGGGCGCACTCACGGCGGCACCAGACTCGAGCTCGGGTGCAAGTCCATACAATCTGGCCTGTGGACTGCGTGCCGTCTATCAAGGAAGCGCCTTCTTGCCAGCATTCGTTGTCGAGGGTTGCCATGGTAGGACTTATCCACCCATCCATCTATCATCTCTTCATTATATCCATATCAGATTATTTCTGACAATGAGTTGATTTAATTAGGATCATTCAACTCTCTTATTCGAATATATCATCAGTCATATCATATTCCAGCTGTTCATTCTGTATTTTGAATAATGTATTCTTAGTAGCAGCAATGATGCTGTCAACGATAACAATAGTGAGGGTAATACTAGCGATAATCAAATAGATCAAGAGCAATGAGATAATTCAAGTAAAAGCATGTAGTACTGCTTGAATGCTGATTCCGAGTGCATATCGAACCGTTTGTACAATTTGTGAATCGCTTAGACGATCCAAAATGTGAAAAGATAAAATAAAGTAGTTGAATTTCTTCGATTTTAAGTCAGAAATGAAAAGTTGAACTGAAAAACTCTCAGTGATTGATTGATGTGATTGCGATCATTGAATATGTGACATACACCAAATCTATTCAATTGAAAAACTTCACATGATTAATACTCTTTTGATTGATTTATTATCAATATCAATTTTATGAATGTCTATCCAAAATTTTTTCATCTTACTTATTTATTACCGCTTTTTTTCGGAGAGAATAATTTCAAAAAGCTTCAATCATTCGAACACGGCTTTAATAAACTGCATTCATCATCCTTTTATGGTCACTATTAAGAGTGATGCACTCAGTTCAAAAATCCAATCATTGCATCAACGAATAAATCCATTCTTCCAAAGAATCTCCATTTATTCATGTTTAAAGGGGAATGAATGCATTTTAGCAATTTCTTTCTTTTTTTGCTATTTTAAAATTCCCAGTAAAATTTTCTAATGTTTCAGCGATGCTGGATGAAGAAGGTTTCGAATTTGTGCGGAAATGTATTGAAACAATCGAAGAGAAAGGTAAAATCGTTAATTTCGTAATATTTCATATTACCAGCGTTATTATTATTGTTTGAAAAACCACTCGATTGAGTTAGAAAGGTCTCTGCGATAGCTGAGAGGTAAAGCACCCGAGCTGAGAGATAGAGCACGGTAATTGTGCTAAAATTGTTGAATGAAATCAGTATTTGTCATCGCCACTTCATCAGGATATAAGTATAAGTCATAAAAATCGTCACTTTGAAATGGCTCTCTTGGAAAGTATTTTTCAACGCAGAAGGGAATGCGTAAATCTGGTAATGTTCTGTGAGATTTCTTGATATTTGCTGATGTTCAAGATTGTTACAAAATCATGATCGAATCAAACCATTACAATCGAGCTAATTGTTCGGTTCTCATTGTTGTTAACTCTGTAAGCTGTAAGATAGGTAGATGAAAAATCAAGAGAATATGAACGAGCTTTTGTTGAATTAACTTCTCAATACGCACTATTTATCCATCCGTACATCAATTTAACGATCTAACTAGGCAAATATTCCAATATCTCATCATCTCAATGCTATTTGAATTGCGTAGTGAACACGATTACTGCGAGTCTTATTATCATTGTCAAGTGTGCGTCACCACTGTGATCACTTTCATTGAAATGTTATCACATCGTACTGTTCATTTTGAAACAATGATCGAATGTCACTCATTTTCAAATGAGCAGCCGTCATTTCACCAATAATCATCATCAACCCCTTCTCTCCCTCTTCTGAGTTATTCCCAAATGAATTTCGCAGAAGTAATCACCTTCATCCATCCATACATATAATGCATCAAAACGAACGACCATCACTCGAACATAACGAACAAACGCCATCTGTCGTCATCCACTCATTTTTACCCACTTACCTTACCCACCATTATCATCAAGCAATATGTCTGTAAATAAATGCAACCAAAATGTTTCATTCATAATTGTGAGCAGAACAGAATTCGATCAGAAAGGAAGAGGAAATGGGTGAGTTTACTTGCAGGTCTTCGTGAACAAGGTTTGTACAGGAATTGTGGTGTGACGTCAAAAGTACAGAAATTGATGCAAGTCGGATTGGACAAACGACGTGCAACGTCGAACGAGAAACTGAATTTCATCGATGACGTCGAATGGGAAACGAAAACCGTTTCAAGTGCCATCAAAACTTTTCTTAGGTAAGTGCATGTTTGACGAACATTCCTTCTATGTGCATATGATTATTATTATCCGATGAATTATGATCGTTATTCATAGATAATTGAACAGACGAATGTTATCATTATCGAATAAAGATTCATCACAAAAGGAATTTCGGAAGGGATAGTCGTATGTTGCATTAATGTTCAGATGTTTAGTGATCAACATGAATGTTCAGCGCATTGATGCAATACTTAGAAGTAGGTGCTTGTTATGAGGTGATTGTTGAATTTAACGAGTGTAAATTGAATTTAAGGAATCTTCCTGAACCGCTAATGACGTTCGACTTGCATAGTCAATTCATAAATGCAGCCAAAATGGATTCTGCAACACGGGTATCGCATATTCATTATTACGTTCATCAGCTTCCCAAAACGCATTTCGATATGTTGAGGCTTGTCATCGAACATCTTAAGAAGTTTGTATTTATAATTATTGCTGTGTTCATTTCTATCGTTACAATTTTCAAGTTGTTTCGTCTGATGAAATATTACAGGTGACTTCCGCTTAGGCTCAGTGCTCTCGGTTATAACTATGCTCAATCTTTTTAGTTTTCTGAGAAATTCGTCGCCTTCTAATTTTGCAATAATTCCATTTCAAGAACGTCCATCTGTGAAAATAAACTAATGGCTTGATGAAAGGCACAAATGAATAACAGTAATAATGAGCAGAAAACGAAAACAATTCAGAGTGGCAGATCGATCGAGTGATAATTTGATGACAGTTGGTAACTTGGGTGTTTGTTTCGGACCAACTCTGTTGAGACCGAAAGAGGAGACGATGGCCGCAATAATGGATATTAAATTTTGTAATGTTGTCGTTGAAGTGCTCATTGCGAACTGTGATCTCGTTAGTTTTTGTGCTCGAATCGCTTCATTTTCATTCATTTCACGCTTCATCGTTGTAACTTCTAATTTTAATGCAGTTATAGTTGAACGATTCATCTTTACGTAAATAACGTGTGCAACTCATAACGATTTTACTAATTCCCCTGAAAATTAGCGAGTTTTCAATTGAATCTGTAAAAGTTGTGAAAATAATGTGAATTTAAGATCTTCAATACGCAACCATCGAATATAGATGGTGTTCCATGCCCACCAAAACCAGTGCATCGGAATGATTCGAATGTGGTTGCTGAAGGCATCAGTAGTTCGCCTTCAGCTGTTCCATTTCTAGACGTTGTTCCATCTTCGTTTCATAAACAGTCGTCTGTATCGCCATCCGCTGACAAACGGTTCGATAGTTTTGTTCGATCACATCTTCATTCATTTCACGATAAATTTCGTTTGTTATTCGTTGAATGAAAAGTTCGTATGATATTGACTGAGGACTTTATATAAATGTTTGGTTGGTGGGTAAATTTGATTAATTTACGATTGATTATTCATTGTCGTCTCATCATTCCTAACTGAAGTTTCAGACTGCATGCAGACGGCTCATCGTCGTCATCGTTACCGGGCGTAGTGGCTGGTGGAAATCGACCACGTTCTATTGGTAATTCGACGGCGAGACAGCGACCGCCACATATCTACGATAGGGTGGCCACATCTTTTATTGACAGTCAATCCGGTTAGAAGAACCTCTTCCTCATTCTTCTGAACTTTTCAGATCCTTGCGCATCCAAATCTCACATCATTTCGTCATTCCATTTCATTTTCTGCATCTTCTTTGCTAAAGTTCAAGCAAGCTTACCGCAAAAAACTTCAGGATAGTGCTTTGTCCTACGCGTTTTTGATGTGTCTATCAATTCTTTGAAAATCTGTTTCGTGGCACTCCTTCACTAGAAATCATTGAGAATTTCTCGCGATTTCACAACCCGAAGATTGCAACTGAAATTTCTCAGATTCAGATGCGAATTTGAATTCGCCACCGCGACTGTTACCGTCCTACGGTAAAGCAAGCACATCGGCTGGAGCCAGCCCAGTCTCGCCGACTGCCTCCACGGTGGCGTTATCAATAAGTCAGTCAGCCGTTGCATCTTCGACCGTGCCGAAATCGCATTATGCCATGAAGAGGGCAACCAATTCTCAAATTAGTGCTGGTGGCAATGGACGACAACGAAGTGCGCAGTATTATCATCATCAACAACAAGACACTCGTACGGAGAGTTCAGATTCGCTGAACTCAGTAGCAAGTGGCTGTTCTGTAGACGCCTCTCCTCCACTCTCCTCAACACGACATCAACTTTCGATGGATACCGGCTCAGCATTATTATCGTCGCGTGAACCACGTGCAGCTGGTGGTAGCGCTTCATCAGCTTCAAAAGGTTCTTGTTCTTGCCACTTTTATCGCATTGAATTCGTTGAGTGATGATTGTTCGATGGACTGACAGCATTATGTACATCACAGCGATTATCAGTCGTCAACTTCGAGCAATAGTTCATTGAGCATATATCGCAATCATGAAGCTTTCATTAGTTGTGACCGATCGATTTCACGGCATTTTTTGGGTCACTTCCGATTCTCTTCATTAGGCTTTTAAATGACTCGTTTCGAGACGTTTTGTAAATGACAGTCTTGTGAATCGTCCGTAAATGATTGCTCAATAACAATACATTGCAGCAAAGATGAGCGCATCCTATGCACCAGCGTATAATCCATTCGCGTGTGAATCGTAAGTTTTTACTATTTTAGCATTATCGTCGATTGATTCATTCCTATATGCAGTGTTGTCTTTATGCTGCTAATGAATTAAGGTGGAATGAGAGTGCGAGGGTGAATAATGATTACATGAAGTTGATTCGATCACTTAGTGTTGATGCTATGGATGATTTCGCAATGTTTCTCAGTGATTTCATCGTTCAGCTCGATTATAGTTCTATTCTCCTGCGCTCTTGTTGGTGACCCATCATTCCAGTATACGCAAAGTGTTCAATAGCTGGAGAAAGCTAACCTATTATTGTAACAGTTCAATTCTGAAATCATTTATACGATATGCTCATTTCCAGCTTTTTATGTTTTAAGTAACGATAGGTAGTCTCTTTAGATGTGACCATTCTTGCTTGAAAAATCCAGGATCATGCCGTGGAAATTTGTTAATTCTGAAGTGTTTTGATCACACTCTTAAATATTCTGTTTGTATTGCTGATTTGATTTAATGAATAGGTACTTTGAAGATCCAACTATTCAATGGATACCAGTATACTTTTGATTTCTCATTATAAGCGTATATCATTCAGCTCGTACCATTTAAAAACAGTCATCACTTGAGTAATGCGGTCTATTTTGCGTTGATCAGTGTTGATCATATAGTTGCATGGCATGCGTATTGTTGATTAAGTGCATCCAAACGCACATTATATCATCAGGACTGGAGCAGTTCATCGTGACTGAAGCATTCATAAAATAAAATGTCTGTTATATCATATTTAGCATAATTATAAGTTGATAAGCTTTCAGCATCAATGATAGGTTAAATAAACGACATTCAGGCAGAAATCGTTTAATGTCTCAATCGTAAGTGATTATAAAGTTAATAAGCTTAACAGATAGTTTTATCTGTGTCGCTATTTTGTAGTCGTTTTGGTAATTGGTTTCTTTTCATGTCTATTATAATTTGCAGTAATCTGTTTCGCCTTTGTGGTTTGTTGATTTATCTCGTTAAGGTGCATTTGTCATCATCGCTTCAACGACAGTTCTTCAATTTGAACAATGCAAGCTTGATAAATTATCAGCTCTCCAAGTTTTTGTTTTGTCTTGCTTTGAGCTGAGCAATGCGGATCGTGATTCACCGATTTGCTGGTCATAACCATAATTGGTGATGTCATGATGGGAAATTAAGATTTTCTCAGAAATTGGATAGAAGATAGAGTGTAGAATAATGTCTTCTTAAGAAGATGTATGGCACGGAACAACCGTACGTATCATTGCCAGTCGACTCGACATAGGAATTGCAGAATGTTCAGTCCTTATTGTTAGAATGAGTTTTGATCTTCGAATAGACAAGTGCACTGTGAAGGATGCACGTTGCATGTGAAAAGCATGCTTGATCAGAAATTGAGACTGTATTTTGTTCGATTAAGGTGTTTATTGTTGTGTTTTATTGACCTGCTTAAATCTCTGGTTGTTTGATGTGTTACCATTGTGGCGTTGTATCGTTACTGTGTGATGATCATCACATTCATGATTGCTTCATTCGAACTGCATGAGCTGTGTCATTTGTCATTAAATGCTTTTGAAGAGCTAGTATTTTTTTCACTTCGCACTGCATTCCTTTCACTTCCTTCGATCAGCTGGCTTGATTCACCTGTTCTCCAATTCCGTTCTCCAATCTCAGAACGGATTGTCAACGTCCACTGAGCAATAATTTTTCTGCTTTTGGGCTTTTTGCCTCTATATATAACGCATAATGCATATGCAGCCACCCAAATATGTTTTTATGGAATTTTTATAGTTTGTTATGCAACTTTCAGCGTTATTGTTGACAGCAGTAGCAATAATAAAAATAAGAATAAAAACCTCGGGTATTTGGGGATATCATCCGCCTTCACAGCAACTCCTAATGAGCGTTTGAACGGTGGATCGTCATCGAAGAAATATTCGCGAAATGCGAGTAGCCCAGCAACAACTGGAACGGCAGTTTCACCCCATCGTTCTCTGAATTCCATCAATTCCACTAATCATCCCTGTTCCCAAAATGTGATGATGGCGCTCAATGAACTGCGGATATCACCTCTGTTCTCGTATTCTCATCCTTTGAGATCACTGCAACCGAGGTTGGTACTCTTATGTATCGCATTTCTTATTATGTCTGTTCTACGGAAGCTTGAAAAAATGAGATATGTTTTGGTTGGGATTGTCCGGTAGTGATTCAAGAAAGTATTGAGATTGGGTTTATTTAGTGACGGGATTATGAAGGTGTGGATTTTTAATTGCGACGAAAGGCGTAGGAACTTTCTTTGGGTATTTCCAAAAACTTATTGTTCATTACTCAGTTTTATAAATTCATCATTTATTGAATTTTTATTTTTCGTATTTTTGTGACAAAGTGTTTGATTTGAAGGGAACTTCATTAGCTTATTATGTGCTTTTGTTTGATTATGATTCATCATTGGTGATGAAATGAAATAAGAGTTTTGTGACTTCGATTGTTTACGGAACAAATTTATTTATTTGTGCTGTTACTATTAATATTTCCACCCCTACTGCACTGTATTATATTCAGTGCGCTATTGTCGTTTATTATGTCAAAGAAATTGTTTTATAATTTCTTTTCGAAGCAACAGCATGTTCTCACTGTGGTCATCTCCTATTGTTTGCCGTATTTTCTAACTATAACATTGTTTGTTTTCCTGAACATTGCATGATTCGTATCTGCTGAAAATGTGCATGCTATCTTTACTTTCAACTTCGTGAACATCCCTCCTTCAGATGCATTTTCTTCATACTGAATTAATTTCTTCATCGCAACCTCTCTTCCTTGAAACCGTGTGGATTTCCCTCTTTTCAGTGAATATGCCGAAGAATCGGCCAGTGATTTCCAACTGCTCTTTTAACACTTCTTCTTCTTAACCTCCTGAATGAGAATATTGATAATTGTTTTGTGTATTCAGTCAGCAGTTATGCCATTTGTTCTCAAACTTTGTGGTGTCGTCAACGTTAAATGAATAATTCATCATCGAACTAGGTGAGATTATGTCTTGATGATAACGTGATAAAAGAGCCGCTTGCTATAATCATTTCGATTTTAATGCTAGCAAAAAGAATATTGTCGCACGCGATGCGATCATCTCAAAATATTCCTACATCTTTGTTCTTCTCTCATCAGAATATTATGGATCAGTTGAATTCTGTTTCTGGTATTCATATGAGAAATATCAGCGGATCGTTTCAAATGTTGAGTTGCATTTATTGTCATATAGGAACATATCATATCGTCTTGATGTGTAGTGAAGTAAAAGGCGCGTTTGAATGAATCAGAGTTCGATTGGGTGTGGCACTGACAATGAGATTAATCATTATCTTTGAAGGAAGTTATTTGTCTGTGTTTTATACTATTTATGCCTACAAAAGGCTAGTTGTGAGCTGAAATTGATTTCGAAATTAGTATCATTTTTAATTTGAATGAAAACGAAAGCGTATTGGTGTTCATTTGTCCATATGCTTTTTCTTATGCACTTTTATTAGGATAGTTATGGTGAAATTGTTGCGAGTGCTTATTTCTGCGGTTTTGGTGGAACCAGTCATGGAAGAATATACTATTATCGGTGTTTAATGCAATGCAATTGTTATTTGATTTGTGATATATATATCGTTTGCATTTTGAATGATTGAAATTTCAGTCGTCGTGTTAAAACACTATATTCATGCACAGCTGGTCACGATACAGAGCTATCGTTTAAGCCAGGCCAGATTATTACGAATGGTTGGTGGTTTCATTGGTTTTTTGAGAAAATCATCTAGGAAGTATTCAAATTCTTTTGCTATAATTTTAACAATGAACCGTTTTTGTTGAGAGGAGCTTTGTGGTACCTTTGAATGTTTTTTTGCGTTCCTTGTGTTCCAAATGAGAACTGCATATCCATTCAGTTCGATAAAAGTTTGTGAATGCCTGACTGAGCTGCTGTCATTCTGATGTTTCAGTGGTTCGTTGTCAATATTCTGAATATGTTTGCAGTTGTTTGCTCAACAAATTTCTATGAATGAATAGCTGAATGAATAAATTGTTTTCAGTGTACGAATCCAAAGAAGAGGGTTGGCTG
This sequence comes from Anisakis pegreffii, assembly GCA_035041965.1. Lineage (NCBI taxonomy): Eukaryota > Metazoa > Nematoda > Chromadorea > Rhabditida > Anisakidae > Anisakis > Anisakis pegreffii. Next base: position 80,696 of record JAPYMA010000129.1, on the reverse strand, counting down.
GTGGGCACTCTGAATGGCAAAACGGGTCTGATACCGGCCAACTACGTCGAGCCATTACCCTGAATTGTTCAGTTTTAGAAGTATTCAGAACTGTCTGTTTATCCATTCAGAACGGTTGTAATCATTACGTATTATTTTTATTTCCTAACTGATCAGTTGATAAATTTGCTTCAATATAATCATCTCTCCAGTACGCTTTGCATTTTCATACCCTCTTGTTGGGATAATCGGTTTGTTCATGCTGATTACCCATTTACACATCTTAAAAATCCACCTTCCCCTTCAATTTGTTATCCTTTCGTGTTTATCTCGTGTTACTTTCAGCAGCAACACGTTTAAAATTTGCTCTGTTCCTCGTATATGATGGAGATTTGAATTTCCAGACTAAATCAGTTTGATTTCTTCAAATTTTCAAACTGAATTGAGAATTGTTGCTGGCGGCACGAGGCTTCTATTTTGGCTAACAAGAATAATGCTGAAATAGAAAACATTTTGGTTATTGCATCTTAATGTTTTACTTTGTGCAAAAGACTTTGTGTTTGCCGCTAAATCAACATTGTTCTTGTCCGTTATTATGCTACGTTGTTTTTATGAAAGATTGATTGTTTTAATCTATTTGAAACACGATATGAAATTTGTTGTGATATGAAATGTTGACGGAATATGCTTATTTCTTTGATTCGTTCGGCTGTATTCATTAATTATTTCTGTATAAGTGACTGTTTATACTGAAGTATTATTACTATTATTATCAATGCTGTATCGGTAATATTCAAGTCAACGCTCATTCTTTAAATGGTTCTTATTTCGTTTTCATTGGCTTTATTTTGATGAACCGAAGCGTATTTGTTCATGTTGATTATTTCAAAGTCATTCTATTCATTCACTCAGTCATTCATTCATCCGTAATTGTTTCATTTTAATTTGAATTTTCTGTATCTCATCAGTCTCATCAACGTTCTTATTTTCCATATTTCGTCAACATCAGTATTTGCTAGAAATGCATTTACTAATTCATCTGTGAAATATGAATATATGTTAGTGAAACACATTCTGGGCATTATTGGATTCATACTTTCGTTTGTTTTATTTTTTGTTTTTTTCATTTCCAATTATGATCCACTCCCTGCTATTGAGTTTGTTTATGTTGGTTATGAATGATAATAGTTGTTGAAAGTGATCAAAGAGACAAGTTTCGCGAAGAAGTTCGTTCATTGATGAAGGACTCGATTTTTGGTTTGAAACATATCGTGGATACTTATACTCGCAATCGAATGAATGACGTCGAAGATCTGAACGTCTTTTCGGTGTTATTTTGAACAGAACTGAACTTGTTAAAAACCGAAACATTTGTTTCTTCATTGAAATATTTATGCACAACAAACCCTGTGTTCATTTGCTGAATATACGTTGTATTGTTCTTTTCAGTGTTTTTGAAAATAAATTCCTGACAGCTCTAGTGTCACAATTAGAGTTTGCAAAATCCCGACGATTTTTCAATCCCGAGATTGGGATTTAATCCTGGAATCGAACAGTTATTGAAATATCGATGCGGGGCATGTTTAAACACATTTTTTCGAACCGATATGTTCCTTATTAATTCGAAAGGAGCTAATTTAACAAATTATTGAACAAATGCAAGGAACAAAGTATTCAAATTCAAACCAATATTTCATATAATGATGCCAGTGATCATGCCGCAAGGGCATACTGCACATTCTATGCTAGGGCATCTTGTCATCTCTGGTCCATGCTAATAACAGTACACTTGCATGTGAATATGAAATTCTTGATTCTCAAACACTTATTTGCAATGCATCGAGTCCACTTTCTCTTAGTATTAACATCAGCTGAATTTTGCCATTTCGGACACTTCGATTTTTTACAAAAAAATGTGTCGCATGAATTATATCATTCGAGTTTCGAAAAACTTAAAAGTTTAGAGTTTATCTAAAAAGTGAAAAAATATCTGCAATGGATTTTTATCGAACTATCGAGCACTTACATATTTGATAATTTCGATCAGAAATCACACAAATGTACAATACCTGATATTCAAACTTAAGATCCTTTTGAATGGAACAACTTTGCTCACATCGGCAATGAATTCTCACTATGAGTGAACTCAGTGAGAATTTATGTACATTTCGATCGGATGAAAACGTTTCCAAATCATGAAGTAAAAGGACTTGCAGTCTTTGGAACATGCAGTTGAATTAACAGATGGAATATTGAAGCCGAACAAATCTTGTGGGAGGAAACGACTCAAAATTTCATTGAACTTTGTTGCTCTTGGTTTTTATTAGAAAATGTGATTATCTCTGTTAGTCTATTACATAGAAATGCATCCAGATGAGCGTGATATAAACGAATGAAGATCAGAATAATCAATTGAATATTCAATGGAATGTTACGTAGAAGTTCATCGAGCCGTCGTTGATCATGTCATTCGTCCGAATTACGTCTAATTCCTTAGCTGAACATCAATGATAGAGGGCAAACAGCAAAGATAACTGCATATAAATTAGATAGGAATGATTAAGGCTTGCTTCAAGATGAGCATGCTATTAAAATTCACACAAATTGACCTGTTTTGTCAAATCCCGGAATCCCGGGATTTGACAAAAACCATAACTTGAAAGAACCCTTCAAAGTCACCTCAAAATTGGTTCCCTAAAACCACGTTGCATATTATACATCAATATAGAATTATGGGTTTGATGTATTCAATGCTACCGTCTCTTCAGGTTTGCCCAGTAACATATTGATGTTTACGCACCAATGGATCGAACAGGATCTCCGCATTCAGAAAAAAAATTTTATCGGGCGATTTGCTTAGTTGAGGAGGTATAAATATTTTTTAAAGCTATCTCAACTAGCGCTGAGTCGCTCATTCACATTCCCGTATGATCACAATAGATCAACAGCAATAGTACCTTTCTCAGTGTATCTTTCGATTCTATCTTTTTCAGAGCATTCGGCTTTGAATAGATACCGGTTGATAATGCATGTACAGTTAAAGGATTACGCATCATAAATCGTTATGTTTCGACGATAATTTTGAGATTTGCAGATTGAAAGTGCTTCAAGGGCGATCTGTTATCATGGAAAATAGTACGTATCCTTTCCATTCATGATCGATGGATCATAAACATTGATGATTTCAGTGGTATTTCACTCCATGCTGCTCTAGATTCGGATGACTTTCTAGGCACTTTAGGAGGTTTATTGTGCAATTATTGAACGGAGAGTAACTTGAATTGACAGAAAATTGTCGAAATTAAGGGATAGAAAAATGATCGTTCGCGAAATATCATTCACTTGCTTGCATTGGGTAAAGAGAATTTCATTTCATAAGATAAAGGAATGTATTATCCTCAACTAGTGCAATCTTCAAGAGATACAACTACTTTCTCAATGATATACGGATTCACATCTTCGAGCTTGCCGTACCCTCAAGTTTGCCCGGTAACATATGAATATTCGTACACCAATCGATCCAGTGGAATCTCTACATTCACAAAATTATATATTTTGCCGAGTGATTTTGCTTCCTTGAGGAGGCATAGCTATTTTGCTAAAGCCATCTCAATTAGCGATGAGTCGCTCATTCACATTCCCATATGATCACTGTAGATCAATACAGGCTATACATAACTATAGAAATTTGAGTTTGATGTATTCAAGCTCACCGTCTTCTCACGTTTGCCCGGATATCAATATTTTTACATAATTCGATCGAATTATGTAAAACATATCAATATTTTTACATAATTCGATCGAACAGAATCTCTTCCTTCAGAACATAAAAAGTTTGCTGAGAAATTCTCACTCTAAGAGGAGATATAACAATTTTTGTGATGCTATGCGGGTTAGCACCTTCAAGCCTACAGTACCCTCAGCTCTGACCAGTAAGATATCAGTTTCTTCACACCAATCGATCGAGCAGAATCTCTGCATTCAGAAAAACATATATATTGTCGAGCAATTTTGCTTAGTTGAGGAGATATAGCTATTTTATTAAAGTTCTCTCAACTAGCGCTGAGGTGCTAATTGTTATGCATTTGCTCACTATAGATCAACAGATGCAATGCAATAGCATAGAAATGTAAGTTTCATACATTCAAGCTCACCGTTTTCTCAGGTTTGCCCGGAAACATATCAATATTTATGAACGATCGAGCAGAATTTCTTCTTTCTTGAAATGAAAAATTCGCTTAGAAATTCTTACCTTATGCGGAGATATAGCAATTTTTGTGATGCTATACGGTTGAAAACATTCAAACCATCTTCTCAGCTTTGCCCGGAAACATATCATCATTTATACATCGTTCGATCGAGCAGAATCTCTTCTTTCTAATAATGAAATGCTAGCTTGAAAATTTCCACTTTGCGAGGAGATATATCAATTTTTGTGATGCTATTAGGGTAAAGAGATTCAAGCCTACCGTACTCTCAGGTTTGCCCAGTAACATATCAATTTCTTCACACCAATCGATCAAGCAGAATCTTTAGATAAAGAAAATCATATATTTTGTCTAGCAATTTTGCATTGTTGAGGAGGTCTAGCTATTTTTTTAAAGCTATCTCATCTAGCGCTGAGTCGCTCATTCACATTCCCGTATGATCACTATAGATCAATTGAGAGGCCCTACATAAGTGTAGAAACTTGAGTTTGATGTATTCAAGCTCATCATCTTCTCAGCTTTGCCCGGAAACATATCATCATTTATACATCGTTCGATCGAGCAGAATCTCTTCTTTCTAATAATGAAATGCTAGCTTGAAAATTTCCACTTTGCGAGGAGATATATCAATTTTTGTGATGCTATTAGGGTAAAGAGATTCAAGCCTACCGTACTCTCAGGTTTGCCCAGTAACATATCAATTTCTTCACAGCAATCGATCAAGCAGAATCTTTAGATAAAGAAAATCATATATTTTGTCGAGCGATTTTGCTTTGTTGAGGAGATCTAGCTATTTTTTTAAAGCTATCTCAACTAGCGCTGAGTCGCTCATTCACATTCCCGTATGATCACTATAGATCAATTGAGAGGCCCTACATAAGTGTAGAAACTTGAGTTTGATGTATTCAAGCTCACCATCTTCTCAGCTTTGCCCGGAAACATATCATCATTTATACATCGTTCGATCGAGCAGAATCTCTTCTTTCTAATAATGAAATGCTAGCTTGAAAATTTCCACTTTGCGAGGAGATATATCAATTTTTGTGATGCTATTAGGGTAAAGAGATTCAAGCCTACCGTACTCTCAGGTTTGCCCAGTAACATATCAATTTCTTCACAGCAATCGATCAAGCAGAATCTTTAGATAAAGAAAATCATATATTTTGTCGAGCGATTTTGCTTTGTTGAGGAGATCTAGCTATTTTTTTAAAGCTATCTCAACTAGCGCTGAGTCGCTCATTCACATTCCCGTATGATCACTATAGATTAATTGAGAGGTCCTACATAAGTGTAGAAACTTGAGTTTGATGTATTCAAGCTCACCATCTTCTCAGCTTTGCCCGGAAACATATCATCATTTATACATCGTTCGATCGAGCAGAATCTCTTCTTTCTAATAATGAAATGCTAGCTTGAAAATTTCCACTTTGCGAGGAGATATATCAATTTTTGTGATGCTATTAGGGTAAAGAGATTCAAGCCTACCGTACTCGCAGGTTTGCCCAGTAACATATCAATTTCTTCACAGCAATCGATCAAGCAGAATCTTTAGATAAAGAAAATCATATATTTTGTGTAGCAATTTTGCATTGTTGAGGAGGTCTAGCTATTTTTTTAAAGCTATCTCATCTAGCGCTGAGTCGCTCATTCACATTCCCGTATGATCACTATAGATCAATTGAGAGGCCCTACATAAGTGTAGAAACTTGAGTTTGATGTATTCAAGCTCATCATCTTCTCAGCTTTGCCCGGAAACATATCATCATTTATACATCGTTCGATCGAGCAGAATCTCTTCTTTCTAATAATGAAATGCTAGCTTGAAAATTTCCACTTTGCGAGGAGATATATCAATTTTTGTGATGCTATTAGGGTAAAGAGATTCAAGCCTACCGTACTCTCAGGTTTGCCCAGTAACATATCAATTTCTTCACAGCAATCGATCAAGCAGAATCTTTAGATAAAGAAAATCATATATTTTGTCGAGCGATTTTGCTTTGTTGAGGAGATCTAGCTATTTTTTTAAAGCTATCTCAACTAGCGCTGAGTCGCTCATTCACATTCCCGTATGATCACTATAGATCAATTGAGAGGCCCTACATAAGTGTAGAAACTTGAGTTTGATGTATTCAAGCTCACCATCTTCTCAGCTTTGCCCGGAAACATATCATCATTTATACATCGTTCGATCGAGCAGAATCTCTTCTTTCTAATAATGAAATGCTAGCTTGAAAATTTCCACTTTGCGAGGAGATATATCAATTTTTGTGATGCTATTAGGGTAAAGAGATTCAAGCCTACCGTACTCTCAGGTTTGCCCAGTAACATATCAATTTCTTCACAGCAATCGATCAAGCAGAATCTTTAGATAAAGAAAATCATATATTTTGTGTAGCAATTTTGCATTGTTGAGGAGGTCTAGCTATTTTTTTAAAGCTATCTCATCTAGCGCTGAGTCGCTCATTCACATTCCCGTATGATCACTATAGATCAATTGAGAGGCCCTACATAAGTGTAGAAACTTGAGTTTGATGTATTCAAGCTCATCATCTTCTCAGCTTTGCCCGGAAACATATCATCATTTATACATCGTTCGATCGAGCAGAATCTCTTCTTTCTAATAATGAAATGCTAGCTTGAAAATTTCCACTTTGCGAGGAGATATATCAATTTTTGTGATGCTATTAGGGTAAAGAGATTCAAGCCTACCGTACTCTCAGGTTTGCCCAGTAACATATCAATTTCTTCACAGCAATCGATCAAGCAGAATCTTTAGATAAAGAAAATCATATATTTTGTGTAGCAATTTTGCATTGTTGAGGAGGTCTAGCTATTTTTTTAAAGCTATCTCATCTAGCGCTGAGTCGCTCATTCACATTCCCGTATGATCACTATAGATCAATTGAGAGGCCCTACATAAGTGTAGAAACTTGAGTTTGATGTATTCAAGCTCATCATCTTCTCAGCTTTGCCCGGAAACATATCATCATTTATACATCGTTCGATCGAGCAGAATCTCTTCTTTCTAATAATGAAATGCTAGCTTGAAAATTTCCACTTTGCGAGGAGATATATCAATTTTTGTGATGCTATTAGGGTAAAGAGATTCAAGCCTACCGTACTCTCAGGTTTGCCCAGTAACATATCAATTTCTTCACACCAATCGATCAAGCAGAATCTTTAGATAAAGAAAATCATATATTTTGTCGAGCGATTTTGCTTTGTTGAGGAGATCTAGCTATTTTTTAAAGCTATCTCAACTAGCGCTGAGTCGCTCATTCACATTCCTGTATGATTATTATAGATCAATTGAGAGGCTGTACATAACTATAGAAATATGGGTTTGATGTATTCAAGCTCACCGTCTTCTCAGCTTTGCCAGGAAACATATCATCATCTATACATCGTTTGATCGAGCAGAATCTCTTCTTTCTAATAATGAAATGCTAGCTTGAAAATTTCCACTTTGCGAGGAGATATATCAATTTTTGTGATGCTATTAGGGTAAAGAGATTCAAGCCTACCCTACCCTCAGCTTTGACCAGTAACATATCAATTTCTTCACACCAATCGATCGAGCAGAATCTCTGAATTAAGAAAATCATATATTTTGTCGAGCGATTTTGCTTTGTTGAGGAGATCTAGCTATTTTTTTAAAGCTATCTCATCTAGTGCTGAGGTGCTCATTGATATGCATTTGATCACTATTGATCTATTGCTGCTAGTGTTTGATTTTCGAAAATCCGATGAATTGGTATTTGTTTGACTCATTATCGGTGTCAAACTGTTCATGTGATGTAACTTACTGCATGCCACCAATGTATTTGATCAACTTCACTAGTCATCATTGTTTCATGAAGATAACCGATCGCGGCATATCGATGACTAATAATCTGTGGCGAATGATTCTCTTTCTAGGACATGAAGAGCGTGATGGATCATGGCCGGTGGCATCGAGCGAATGATGTTGTGGGATTACGCAATCTGTATGGGATGAGCATTGACGATTCGATTTGTATTGAATTGGTAAGCACAGTATCATGATATTTATTTTGATTTGTTGATATAATCATTGTATTGTTGCTTTCTTCAGGATGGTTTTGGAAGTGTGGTCAGATGTTCTGCATCTCGTGAAGAGGGCAAACGTTGGTCCTATATGAGGGTGAAGATGTACATTCGTGACAAAAGCAGATATGTCTTCGATGCGTTCATGATCATATTCTTATGTAACAACATCACAATTTTATATTCAATACAAAGGCACGACTCAGGGTGCACCAACGCGCCTCAGGCCAGTTTTCCAAGAATTTGAACTTTATTATTGTTTATACTCTTCAAATTTTTCTAGTATCTTAGGACCGTAATAAATGAGCATCAGTTGAGTGAGCACCACATGTTTTTGGCATTATTTGGTTGATGTATATGACAGAGGAAAACAAAATTAAAGTTGAACCGTAGTCAGTAACCACTTTTTTACATTCTTCATTTTATATTCATTCATTTTGTTACACACATTGATGTATTTGTAAATACTGATCGTTGCTTAGTTGTAGATTTGTAAATTTATTATTTGTGCACAAATTGTCAAGTTCAATTGTGTAACATGAACATGTATCAATAAGCTAAATGTTGAATATGTAATGTTTTATGCTATCTCCTGAAACCCTGGGATGTTTGTGGTTGAGTGTGATGTTTAAAAGTCGTAGAGCTTTATGTTAGTGCAAGTTAAGAAACACCTCAGTGAGGTTCCAAGCATTCAGTCGGAAAATGTTTTCTCAAAATTACCTTAATTCGGGTGGTTCTAGCTTAGTTGGTTCTAGGCGTGTTTAGGTTTTACGCATGTCGCTTGAAGAGCGGTCTGAACCTCATGTGTATGCTTCACTGCAGATACCTAGATCAGACTCAGCATGGTGTATAAACTCTTGAAAGTGGTAAATTTTTGGAGGCACAGGTATTGTATGAAAACAATTGCTCCAGCTATGGGAGGGAGTGCACCTAGTGATGATGATAATTACACTGGCACATTAAAAAACATTCCCACAAAAATTGAGTGTAAATAATGTAGGGTATGAAAAGCCTTATGGTGGTAGCGGTAGGTCTGGAAAGTTCGCCTGGACCACTCACCTATAGAGTCGAGTCGCTGATTGGTGACTCGAAGAATGTCTTCCTTGTGATGCTGTTTAGTGACAGCTGAATTGAGTTGAAAGCAATATCTTATGTTCAGTCAATGGTCACTTCTAAAAAGCAAATTTTGGTTGCGTGGGTGATCCCAACCCGTCGAGCTGCCAACAAGAGGGGCTAGGTTTAGGTAACTGCGACAGGCGTTCCCCGCCTACCGGCAGTCTCGGCAAATCGGGGAGAAATATCTCAAAATATGTTGATGATGCTTACCCGGGTATCATCATCATTCATCTTCGCAATATAAGGCGGGCGTTCCCGGCCCGGGAAAGGCGCCGATTTGACCGGGGATAGGGAATGCGCGTAAGTTGGCCTGAGTAGTGCCTTCGGGCATTTGCTCAGGTAACGAGGGTTCCCGGACTCACTGTGCGCACTTTCTCTTAACAGGGGGGAATTATGATCGGGTTGACCATTGGCTTGCACATAAGAAATCGTTTCACTCAATTCAATGTTGCTAAATGCGTCATAAGGAGATTATGGTTACTCTTAGGTGTTTGTGGTTACTCGCCGAAGCTTATCTATTTGCTACTATCATAATGCATTCATACAACATTGTCGATGCTATCCTTGTGTCCCCTGCCAGTTTGATTATTATCTCTTTCTAGTGCCACTGAAATAACCTAAAAGATGGGGTTTGAATACTACCAAAATGATGAATCAGTATCTTTGCTTTCAACAATTCACCACATTTAAGAGCTTTCACCCATGCTGATGTTGAGCTAGTCAGCTGTGGTTTAGCTTCTGCATCGGGTTTGGGCTTCTCTTTAGGTTGCTGGCGTGAAGTCTTCTCAAGCTCAAGGCTGACTGAGTCATAACTTCTCGAGGAAAGGTGGCTTGGAGAAACATTTTCGAAAAAAACTCTAGAAAGTTTAGCAATTAGCAGCATAATTATCACCTGTGAATAGTGCCACTGAAATAATTCGACAGTTACTTCGAACATTTCGTGCAAATATTCAGATTCAAGGGATGAGTTAAAGTATGAGTGATAGATTTTTCCACCCTTAAAGTTGGTATCTCGTGGAAACTTACCGAGGTAGTCCCTGAAAATCCCTGCGCCAACGCCGATGGCTATGGAGATGAAAATCCCTCTGATGAGGTTTTGTTTGGAGTGATACTTCGTTTTTGTTGTTCACTTGTTGTATTTTTCACAACATTGAATAAAAGTTTTTAACTCGTGTTCCATGACCTGTTCACCTAAATTTCGAGTCACCTTTGAAAGACCCGAATTATGGTGACAGGTCATCTTTTTGTGGTGGTCAACGGGCGACGCTCGTATGATTGTTAAGAGGACAACGATGGCAGATCTTTCGCAGCGGTTTCATTGTGATTTTGATTATTCTTTTGAAGTTTCATTTTGACTCGACTATAATTTTGATTGTTATGATACTTTGTTGTCAATGATATGCTGCTGGACTGTAGATATGTACTACTGGAGTGTGGATCGTTGATGTCTTGACTGCGATACTGAAGGGTGACTGCGGTAACATCTCTTAGGTGTAGTGTGACTGGGATTACGAAATTTTAGAATCTGTGGCCATGACTGTGGTTTTTCAGATCATATGAGCGAATAGTGTTTTGGGTTGATAGGATAGATCGATAAGTTGCTGCTGGGGCAAAAGATTATTATAATGGGTAGATTTCATGCATGTGTAGCTTTGGTCGCATGCTATGGTTGGCAAGTAACGTTGTTATTATGGCAAAACTGTTCGAATGGTGTGATTGAGGGGTATTGTGAATGTTTCAGGATGTCGATACTACCTATGGAGCATGCTTATTACTGTTAGGCAGTTGTTTTAGAATGTTGAGTCGAGCTTTGCATACACTTGGTGTTAATTATTTGCTGTTAGTTATTTGGGATAGCCCCGAATCATGGACTCTAATGTGTTATTATCTTTCTTGTTAGGACGATTGATCCTTATAAGATGGTTCATGGCCCTCTACTGGTGCCGTAGCAGTATCACTTATTCCTATGTTTCAGTCATAGTCGTAAGAGAAATTCGACGCTGTCAAGTAACCACAGGTGTTGTTGTAATGATAGTATTGCATTGAAAGCTTAGGAAGCACTAAACTTAGGTCTGCTCCGAAGAGATTGTTTAATTCAAATGGATAACTTCAAAATAACTGGAAGATAACTTCATGTTCGGAACAAACGCAAATGAACCATCAATTCGAATAAAACTCGATGAAGCTTGTCTATAAATCATTTCTGACTTAGTTCCATGAGGCTGCTGCGAGACTGATTCAACCTAATGCGTTAGAATGAATACGGCCGAGTATTAGAGGAGCTGCGAAGTAATTGAAGAAGTGCATCATGGGAAATTAATAATGTAACTATTCAGAGAGAGAGATAGTCTTACCATATAACTTCAGTGTTTCTCTCCAACAATTGCGTTCGTTTCGATTGTGCACTGTCGTTCTCTCATTGCTAAAATCCTTGTGCGTTTTCGTGTTGAATGGTGACCTTGCTGAGAGGTAGCGAGCGTCTTAAGATCTATCATCTCATCATCTTTATTATCATCATCAAATGGCGATATTTCATCACTTTCTTCGCAGTCATTCCTTATGTTGCTGCTTATTAACGAAGACTTTATCGGTGACTTTATGTCTCAAACATGTTCTAGAAAGTCTTCACAAGCACATTTGATTGCTGGAGATTTAGGCGCTCAAGAAACTCGTCTGGAGGTAAACGACTCTACTCTCAGACAAAAATCTCAATGAAGAAGTCTAAAAAAGTTGGCGCGCAATGCAAAGACAACTTAAGAAGTAGAGAAAGAATCGACGTTAATGATAATAATGTTTTGGTGGTGCTCATTATCTGAATGTAATCGTTTCATCATTCTCTACAAAGTTTTGCGTTTTGCTATGCTTCACATTCATTCTCCACAAAAACATTCATCTTAAAACACCACTTAACCATTGCATTCATTCGTTTTGCCTCCTTCCAACTGATCGCTTTTGTTCCGTCTTTTTTTTGATATTGTTTTTGGTAGCAGTTTTCCTTGAATTTACATGTTTTCGTTTATACAGCAGTTGCTCTGATAAACTTATTGCACTGTTCGTTTGGAACAGTCAGTCTTCTTATTTTGTGTTTTTAAATTGAGAATCTTGTTTTGAACGTACGTCTCAAAGGATTTTAACATCACAAACTTAAGAGAATCTTTACTGACATGTCCGATGCGAGCTATTCAACTTATCGCAAGTGTTCTTTCAAGAAGATCCTTTTTCATTTTGTTCACTCAAGGTTCCAGCAGTGTATCCCTCCTGTATTCTGTGCACTGAAGCGAAATCATTCATTTTCAATTTGAATTGTTACCTTCTCATAGGGCTCCTTATCAGTATTTTCTTCTCAATATTTCATGCTTTTTTTTAAACTCATGTCATTTGTCATCAACTGAATGAATATTCTTTATTAAATTTCTGCAAACCATTCGTTCCATCGAAACTTTCGATTCATTCACTTTATCCAATAACTGAGCGGAAAGCTTTCGTCGCTCCAGTCGGCGTTTTCCTTAAAAAGATGTTGTTGTCTGTGCCCTCAGCGCATTCTCTACATCAGTCGCAATTCACTTATGCGATAGTTTTTTCCATTTCTCATTTCTTTATGCAATCCTCTCAAAATTTGACGTTTTTGAGCAGCAAACTCCTACGCTATTCACAGCAGTTTATCAGTAAGTATCATTCAGAACGGCATCATCAACTTATCGACAAACTGAACACTTGCACAGTCATTCATCAATTCAAAGCACTATGTTAATCGCATTAAGTTGCCGGTATCGGTATGCTTCTCGCAAGGAACACCTGTGAATCTCATTTCATTGCATCGTTTACTGGAACGACATTCTTTAGATGTGAAGAATTCTTCATTACGTTTCTTCATTCAAGTGTTTGATGCTTAAAAAGTGAACATAGCTCGTGTGAAACAGAGCTGTGACTGTCCGAAAGGTGCGATGATTTTTGGTCGTATAAACTGAATGTGAATGCATTCTGCGGAGATGATGAGGGAAAATGTTCAGACTGAGTATGAAACGAACGAAGTGAATGAATGTTGATTTTTGATGCAGTTTGATTGAGTAGAACGAATATTTCCAGTGAAGATGCTAAAAATAAGAATGTTTGCACGGATAAGAATGTGAACGTCAACATGACAGAGGAATTACGATAGTTCGTATTGATAAATATGAAACAAAATCATCGATCATCGAAAAGATCAGCTGACATATACATACGAAAATATATTCACAAAGTTACTTAAATTAGTTTTTATGAGAGGACAGCAAAATTCTTGTGTTGTTCACCATTTTGAAATCATTTTGATCAACTTTTGCGAACATTTGAGAATTATTTTGATTTCAATTTCATTGACATTTCATTGGCAGATTCGATTCGAATGTATTATTGTTATGAACAAGGAAATGAGCATGTCTTGTACCATCTGAACAGTTTCGAACTACCAAATTGATGATAGAAAATATTATATCATGTGGTAGATATCACGTTGATTAGCTTAACGAGGTGAATACCATGTGTGATAAATCAAAATAAAGTTATGGCACTAACAGCGAACTATAATAAAGTCGCTGTTCTATTCATTTGTGAAGTATGATTAAGAACAAAACAAAAGATTTCGGCACCTTCTGATGTTTTTCCCTTCATTCCTCCATTATGCAGTTGTCTTCATCGATTTGTTGAGTCAAATTGTGCAAGCGTTCGCAGATTCGGTTTTGCTTCAGAGACACGTTACATCATCGAAAAAGTATAATTGAATTTGTGCTGCGTTCAACGTTCCAAGTTAGGCAATGATGACAAAAATTCAGCAAAGTAACGAATTTAACTACGCTCAAAAAGGGCGTCCATTCCAAGAAAAGTTGGTTTTGAACGAAACTGCATACGATTCGTTCATTCAAATTCACTCAAACGTTAGCATAAATTCGTAACATCCCGTACGTGACGACGTTAGAATTAGATTAGGGATTCTGGGAAGTCGGACTGCAGTCGTGACTTTTAAAATCGTTTTTCTCGTTGACAGTGAATTCATTTTATGAAGTAAACATTTCGATTCCTTAATATTTTTACCATTCGCTTAAGCAAGTAATCTTCGAGCATTCTTCACTCATCCAAGCAAGCCGAGCTACTCATTTTGTTGATAGACGGCTTTGTCACTTTCGTGGCTAAATTCCCTCTCATCGAGTAATTGATATGCCGTCGAGACGGCTACATTTCCGATGTTCACTTCAAAAAAGTCACGCTTCTCACTGCTTCATTGATTGTTTGCTATCCGCATCCGAAAGCTCTCACCAATCTTCCGATCGCATTAACATGTCATGACATAACTATTTGATGAAACAGAGATATTAACATTCATGTCATCCATCTCGCTAATGAATATTATCCTCCATTTCTTAAAAATACCCTCGGAAAATCATTGTAAATGATTACAATTGCCGTTATTGGAAAGGAATGTGCTCGTTATTAGAGGTTACGGAACATCAGCGGTCACCTGAGCAATCAACATAAGCAAATAAATATATTGTCCGAGGTCATGTGGAATGAGGTATGTTCTAAGATTGATTTTATATATGATACTAACATGTCGTTGATGATAACAATACTGACAGAATAATGATAACAACAGCAGTAATAATAGTATTGATGATGCAGATCCATCTATCCATCCGTATGCTATGATGTTCGCACTCGAATTGATTTTCATGCCTAACACCTCTGTGTTAGGCATTCATAAATTTTACGAGAACCATAAAACTGAATGAATGAATACAATAATGACAATCATTTGTTTTGTTTCAGTAACAGATTAATTTGTGTTTGATGAAAAATCTGCTAAAATCATTTTTAACTGTTTGACTGTCGTTCGTTCATTTCTCAATTACTGCTTGCGAATACGTTTATGGCTTAGTAACGCGTCTTTTAACGATCACATTTAGCGTCAATTTTGTGGCCAAAAAACAGATTTTTCCAACAAATAAAATTCGCTTTTTCACATAGAATATGTCTGGTTACTCATCAAATCATATCCATCAAAATTAGCATTGCGATAGCTTTACAGTGCTTAAGGTTTTATTGTGAGTGATGATGACGATGATTTGCATAGCCGAATCAGTCAGTCGTCACTGGAAAGGAATTGCTCTACAATACACTTTGCTTATGTGATTGTTGAATGCCAATGCAACAGCCACCTCTCTTGGGAATGAATCTCGTCATCGTCGAAATTCGACGATTTTAATAACCTCAATGAGATGATCTCTATTCGATTACAATGAACTGTGTCCCCACATAATCGCAAGTTTCATCCCAGTGAACAGTAGTAGTAATTTGGTGAATTCAATTCGATGCAACAGCAGCAAATTCATTTGTTCACTGCATTGCACTGCTTTTCTCGCACTTCTTATTCTGTTACTTCCAGTCACTGAAATTTTCTTCAAATTGTAAAGTGGTGAACAAAAAAATTTATCTCGTTCACGAAATTCCGTCGTGATAAGAAGGTAATAAATCATCGTTAAACATGTGAATACAGCTCATTCCCCAACAATCAACATTGACCAATCAGTGAAATAAATCACCTTAGGGCAAAATGTAACGAAAAAGAAAAGAAACCTCAAATATCTTCTGTCAATTATCTATTTAGTTCAAATAACATTAGTCAAAATAGATTATTTGTTCAATCGATCGTCGTTAATTTTACCTCTCAAATCATTCGTCAGCCCCCCCCTCCTCAAAAAAAAAACAAAACAAAACGAGAACGTTCCGCTAACTTCATAATTCTGTTCATCGCAAGAATTTGAGTGGAACATTGAAATGCCTGTTCAATTTTTCTGCTGAACACAATGATGATAGCAGTAATAAAAATGATAACAACGATACTAGTAATGATAGTTCATACAAATCTCATTATCACGGATATATTGTGGATTAGGGATTTGATATCCGGGATGGTTTTGGTCAGGGATTAAACTGTGCACGCAGATAATCTCGTTTCTTTGCAATTTAGACTGCACAGGGAGGGATTTGAATGATGTTCAAAGTAACGAGTAAAGCTTTGTATTAAATTTGGATGTTGGCATTAGGCATTCATCAGTCCTCAATCGATTCTATCATTATTTGCACTCATACAATACTATTGTACTTTGTTGTTGTACACTGAATGTGACTGTATGAATCGATATCTTACGTATTCGAATGAAAAACGTTGATGATAATCCATTGAAGAGTAGTGAGAATAAGAATAGAGATAATAATAGTAGTAATAATACTAATAATAATACCAATAATGATACCTTGATGATCAAGTGATTCTTATTCTCATTTTTATTTAAAAATGCCTATCACAGCGCTACTTCACAATTTTCTTTGAGGAGTTTTTTAGTTCCGAATGCTTACCAATTTCCTTCGCCCACTCAATGCTGATGATATTGCTACGAGTCAAATGCTTACACACTTCATAGAAATTCATTTATTCAACGAAATTAAATCTGTTCTATTGTCTGTTCATCAATAAAAATAATTCGAAAAAGTTTTATAATGATGCATCATTGATTTTTTTACGGCTGTTGAAAATTATTTTGCACAAATATTCCTTATCAGTTTCTCATTGTACAAGGTCTAATCTCTTCAAACTAATTGCACTCTTATCAGTCTTATCATTCTATCAGTTTTTCAGCGAGAAAATTTCGAATCCAAAAAATTTGTTTCCTCATTACTGAATTCAAAAAAAATGGAAATGGTGAATCGGACTGTTTCTCGGCAACATATGTTGTTTCATTTTGAATAGTCTACATTTGAGGGCACATAAAAATTTTTCGATTTGTTTCATTTTATCGCATGAAAAATACACCGCAGACAATCGATGTTTCACGTGTTTATTGTTGCTTTCGTCTCTTTTTTTTCGTCTAATTAGCGTTTTCTTGGTTTTTGCTCAGATTTAGCGATTGTGTAAAGTTGATTCGGATCTTCTGATAGATTGCCTCTTTGCTCATATGCGCTGTGCTCACTGTGTGCTAGCTAGCTCCTTGTGCGCTCAATGAAAGCTCCGATCGCAATGAATTCATCGAAGTGAAATCATCGTTTGCGTTAGTATAAGGTTCGATTCAGCAGTTGAAATCTGAAACTCTGTGAATTCTGACATAAAATGTATTCTGTAAGCTATAAATTGTAAGTGGACGTGCATTTGCTTGAATCCACCCTTTCGCCTTCAAATTCTTCAAAAAAAAAATCTTTTGATTTTTACAAATCCGAATTTACCCATCGACATGACTTCACATCGAAACGTTGTCGAATTACGTAATCCTTCATGACACATTTACTCACTTTACGATATAATACTCAATGCCAATTTATTCTTTCAATTCAATTCAAGTTCGTAAACAAAAAAAATTGAATCATTGTTGCGTTTCATTTCAACATTAAGTGTAATCGCATCGATCAGTTGCACTCTCAAGTCGTTTCGTTTGTATCGTTTCATGCGCACCCTTTCGTATTTGTTTCATCTTAATTACATGGATAGGCGGCTTAAAGAGGATCGAGTTCAGCTTATCAAACGCACAACGTCTTCATTGCATTGATATTGCTAGTTCACTTGCATCAGTTTGCTAGTTTTCTTCAGCTCATTGCTTGCAGTTAGTTGGATGACGTAACCAAGAGACATTTCACTGTCTATGACGTTTTTGCTCACTTATTCTCAGCAGTGTCGTTTATATGAGAGGCTTTTTATGTTAGTTAGAGTTTTCGATGTTCGAATTCTGCACATTGCTTCGGAATTTTCAATCTGATGTAATGTGAAGAATGATTACTTTGCTCATTCAACCATATCATCAAGTGGAACTCTTTCAGTGATGAAAACCACTTCAATTCACGATCATATATGTCGTAAATTTCCTTAATGTACCTCTATGAAATTTCCATTTTAGGACGATTATGTTCAAGAGAATCATTCGACTTAGTTGCAGTCACATTTTCAGAAGGCAGAATAAAAGCCGTCGTTGAAGAGACTAATGGTGACTAGTGCTAGCTAGTAGTGCAGGCAGCAGCAGTCAAACGATGTAATGTGAAGATCAAAAGTTCACTTTTTTTCTTCAAATCATTCGCTTTTCATTCCGAATCGAAGTTTTTGAAGTTCTAATTGTGGCTGGGATATTTTCACAAAGCAGGAAAGTTTTCATACGAATAGTGCACTTCAAAATCATAGGTATTTGAGTAGTAGTAGTTTGTATGTGGACGTTTCTCAGTGGCACTTTTATGCAGATTATGCCGTATCGCTTATATGCCAGCTTCAAATTCATCATTCATAATGCTCCACACTAGAGAAAGCTGTGAGCAACAGATGAAAGAGACTGAACGTGTGAATATTTGTATCAGTAAAAAGTGTGAAATCAAGTGATAACAGATTGATCGTTTTTTTTTTCTGTCGAACAATTGATTCGGTTTGTGTTCAGTGGCACTGAACTGAATAATGATTTATTGGTTTTTACCTGAATTGAGCCTTTGTTCTGTATGTTCACGTAACGGTTGAATGTGAGGCACTCGATGAGAAGTCTCTACAATGAAATGCATCAAATCACTTTCAAATAATTTATTTCAATTGCAATCCTCTTATCAGGTCACCAGAGACTTGAGCAATCCGTTGTTCTAACATATGCTCATTATTGCAATTGATTATGATTACATGAAAAGCTATTGTCTATGACACGCTCACTTCAAATTGATTCAGATGGATTCTCATTCTTTTCAGACGTGTTGTATTCACTCTCATAGCTATCACATGTGAATACCGTTCTCTTGATGAGTTTTTCTCATTCACTTCGTCTCATTTCACTTCACTGTTAGAATCAATTTCCTATTCTGTAGCATATACTATTTACTGGAAACGTTGACGAGTGTTGACAGCCGAAATCAACAATACAGCAATTGAATTCAATTGCTCAACAACGTTCGACAGTCGAATGATGAATTATAGAGTGCATTTGATAGAATGAGAAATTGACTTTAATTGTTGCGTGAAATGAATGAGAAATTAGCAGAAGAGAACAATTTTGGTGATAAAAGCTATGAGAGCGATTGGAACAGCAAGGAAAAGAATGAAAACCGTGTTAAAACGAATGAAAACTGTGCTAGGCCCGGACCAGCTAATGATACTCAGAAAATAGGATCAAGAAGAAGTGTTTCCATGAATGAGCCGCTTAGATATCCGAGTTAAAAACCACCATCATAGTGGCATTCTATCGTAACATAGCAACTGCACGAAATACTAATTTCCCGACCCTTTCCACTACCACTTGACACCTACAAATTACCCAAAATGAGTAATTTTACCCCCATATGAGAACCACTCGCGAAGGGCATTGAATGATCGAATCACATGTGGATGAAAGTTCTTGCTGTGTGATGATGGTCTTTGCTGTTTGATGAGTGATGCAACGTAAGCGCAGTCACCATTTCATTTAAAATAACGTTCTGAAGGATATATATCGTTGAAGCAGATGAAATACATTAGCAATGTATTGTGCTGATTGATGTGAGTGGTTTGCGTAACATTCGATGAAAAAGGAAAGAAGTGGCTCAAAACGAGCTGTTCAGTTTTATTTTTTGTTCCCATCTGGTGAAATTAAGATATTTCATCATTGCCGCAGCCAGTTGAAGGAAATTGTTGTTGAGGTGAAAAAAAAAGAACGATCGAATGATCATTTCAAAGATGATTTCACACGTCATGATGACGATTTATATCGAAGACATTCACTTTTTTTGGTTGTTAGTGAGATTTTTTTGGATTTCGATTTTTTTATTGTCTAAATTTCATTCGGTCATTCAATTTATTTGAATATTCAGTTTTATTTCACTCGAGAATATTTTATGAAGGGAAACGATGGAAACATTTTGTGCGCTTTTCATTCGAGAAAGCATCAAGCGAATGCTCGTCAGACAATTTTTCCGCTGCATTATCGACTGCCTCAGTTGTTTTTTTTTGGTGAATTTCCCCGTGGAATATAGACTCATACAGAATTGATTCATGTAATGAAGGTCTGAAAGGATGTTCCATTTAAGCTCCCTCAACTCAGTAATTTTCCTTTTAGATGATCTCATTTTCCGCTTTTTGCACACAAAAATGATTGCAAATATTACATCTTTTTTAATGTCGTCATCGTCATCGACACATTCCACATTAAATTGACTTTTTAATATTCATATGATGTATTATTGCTTTTTAAAAAACACGACATCATAATAATGGATTAGTGAAAATTTCATTTTGTATTGATATTTCCTTCTCTCAGCAGTTTTTTTAAATTTAATTTTTGTTTTCTCAAAGCCTTCCTTTCCCTTGAAAGGAATGAATGAATGATGAATTGTTATGTTTGTTGGTGAACAGTACTTGTTATCTGATTGCCTCAACAATTAACTGTGAAGTCATAATAAATCTGTTTTTCTTTTCAGTAAATTCTTGCTTTTCGGTTTGTTTTGTTTTTTTGTTTTTCAGTAACTCATCATTGTAAATCATTTCGTCGCAAGATCATTTGCCAAACGTAAATCACCAAATTGTTCACTAGTTCTGTCACGTTATCACTAACGAGTGTTTCATATCTTGAATGTTGACTCTCGGAGAGATATCTTTTTTTTCTTGCAGCAAACATCACTGCCAGCTGGACTTTTTTCTTGATTATGGCGATTCATTTTATCAAAATTTTGAAAGTTACATTTTTTCGATAAGCACACGTAAAAGTGTAATATTTTGAAGTTAATTTGAGGTAAACACATTGATGAATATGCAGATAATAATGCTTGAGTGATGTGCATATTGTAGTGAGTTTGTATCGGTGATTGTTAACTTCCTCTTCTTCTTGATGTTTAATGAGAGTTCATTGTCATCTTTATTACCAATCGTAAGATACTAACAACCCTTCAGCACAATTGTGCGATCACTTCGTTCCTATCAAAACATACAGAAACCATTTACAGATGGCGGCATACTGTTGATGAGCAACACGACTGATGATAATCATGCTAGTACTTTCGATTGATTTCATTCATTTCATCAATGATTAAGAAGGATTTATGGGAACGCGATGAGGGGATGGATTCAATTAGTTGAGTTAATCATATGAAGTGAATTCATTCGCTTTTGAAGCGGATATCTGATGAATAGCGATTGAATCTTGTGATAATTTTTAAACGTGTATTGATCGACTAGGTAGCTTGAGAAGCTGAGTATCGTGTACGTGTTAGGCATTCTATGTAGCTTAATATATGCAGTTATATAGGATAGAAGACATATGCTCTTCCAAGATATGAAGTGAAGTGAAGATTCAGTCTAATGCTTGATAAATTCAAAAAAACAACAAGAAAGTATGTGCATATGTTTGATTTTATCATAGGTACCTGGTAAGGTTGATGTTTAGAACACTGCAGAATTGAATCATTTGCTACGTATTTGGCTATCGTCGCTTTGAAGCGTTGCCTGTCGGTGAATTCTCGCCATATTCCCATACAGCTAGAGCTATCTCGTATGATTTATCTGTTGTGTATGCGACGATTACTTATGCTATGTTGTCACATATTCGCTTGCGGTGACAAATCAAACGTGACATTGTGTTGTGCTGATTGCGTGTGTGAGCAAATGCACCACCGATAGAATCATCTTCTTGTGATTAATATGCAACATGAGGATGACTCCCGCGAGAGTTTTTGCATCGATGTTTGCTTGAAAGTTCAGTCGGAGAATTGCTTCGAAGGCCACCTCTACTCTCGCTCGAAACGTTTTCAAGTTGTATTTTGTCCGTTCGAGAAATGATTTGCTGGAAATTTCCTATGGTTGGAATATTCTTAGAATCTGTATAAAATTTCCTATGGAAATATTCTATATTCTTAGAATCTGTATTCTTAGCATTCAAAGTATTCTTTCAATTATTAGCATTTTGCTATCTAGTCGAAGGCAGTTGAAGAGTGCAATTGAGAGCATTTGATTAGAAACGATGGATGATCTCGTGACCTATCGAAGAAAACGAATTGTTTCTAGAATCATACAAAATGAGTCGATAGCATAATAAAATGTTGAATGCAATCACTCTAAAGGGTTGATATTTTAATCGTTGATGGGTGTGTATTGACGCATGAGTCCATAATTATAGTTTTTGATGAGAATAATGGTAATGACGGCGAGTGATGATGGATGAGATAGATGATTTAATAGTGTGACGACGCACTTCACTTATCCCTTTCAATATTTCAACCAACCGAACAAACAATACATTTCATACGTCAGTTTAGCTTAACGATTATTAGCTCGATCTCCTTTGACGTAATCGCTTTAATTGGCGTTCATATTGTCGGCGAATTTATGCTTTCGTCAGTTGTTCAGATCTTTAAGTCTCATTTTTGCTTGTGAGGGGAATTTGAACCTGCTTTAATTGTGTGTAAAATAATCCATTACCGACATATCCCAAAAACTATTCCATCCTTCGTTTCACTGATAGATATCCGATTTGATATGAATGGATAATCCATGGATACCAATCTCAGTTGCAGGTAATGTAGTGAAATGAGAAAGAACGAGAAAGGGCTAATATTAATGTTTGCGATAAGGAAGATTTGGAGTTGCTGCATGTTCAGATCAACGAATTAGGAATAGCGAACATGAAAATTTTGGTTTTCTTATCGTTGTTTTATATTAGTCATTGCTGTTGTAGTCATCATGAAAGTGCTTCAGTTTGTGTCCAGTTATGATTATTCTTCTGCGTTCAACTGGTATCTTATTGAAGAAGAAGAAGTACTGCATGCGTTGTTCCTCCACGTAGATAATAACGTTTGTTTTGTACTCTTCATGCATGCATATCTTTCATGGTGCACTCCATATTTGCTTTAAGTCTATCGTTTTGGAACTTGCTATCTATCTTGTTAGTGATATGTGTTGTTAAGTATTTGTTTGAAGTGTGCTCGTTGAATTTTATCGAGTGTATTAGCTGCAAATTGCTCGATTTTATTCGCAAAGTCAGACAGCAGCAGCAGCAAGCCTAAGTGAAATTCACTCAAGATCTATTAATGACCTTTGAAACTTCCGAAATCAACTGCGTAATTCATCGTTTGTTTGTTCGTTCTTCAGTAACGTTTGCTTAACCACCGCCTATCCATTAATACAACAAGATCGTTTTGTGTCGATCGCTTTTGTTTATTCAAAAGATTATTGACTTGAACGATACTCTCATTTCATCAATGACATACTTCACATCAGTCTTTCAATCAAATTTGCTATGAATTTTCAATGTTTTCAAATCTAGACTACAATAGATAACTGCAAATTTCAATATGCTACCATTGCAAGCGTGTCGTTATGGTTTCCATGTGTGTGAGCAGCTCTTCGAAAGCTTATCATTTTTTTGTTATAGTTTGTCGCGCATACCTAGTCGCGCTTGATGTATCTATTCGTACATATCCGTCTCTGTCATTCCTATTCATTCCTTTATCCCACTTTTATACAGCCATGCATACATTTCATTAGTCGACCAATCAAGTATATATATCGCAATAAAGTTAGAAATGAACGCGATTTTTTCCTTTTCGAGGAATACCACATTTTGGGCAAAGACCGATCTTTGAAGTGGATCATTGCAAAGAATCCGCTGCCATTTTCAAGCGTATATCATGATAGTGTGACACAATATTTTGTCGTTAACTTGCAATTTGAAATGTTGAATGCTTGGAATTTTATTCCCTCAAACAGCATCATCGGTTGTTTGGAACTGGAACTGAGGTTGGTTCGAGGGCTTTGAACATTATCCAGGGCGTTTAGCCGCGTTCTCGCAATTTTGAATGCAATCGAGCCTATTTTAATTGCCGACTCAACCTTATCGGAAATACACTTTCGTGACTTTGCGTTGCTAGTGTATTGATGCATTTTATGTTCTGACTTTGATGAAAAATTCAATAATAATGATAATAATAAGATTGCTTCGATATGAATACGTATTCATTTCTACTAGCAACGAGTCTAGTTAATTGTTTTCCTCAGAATTTATTGATACATTTGCTGTTAAATTCTCATATTATGATAGCACATTTATTCGGTTTTGAATGAATTCATCGAAGAAATAGCAGAAAGATATTAGATTACTAGCAATTGTCAATAAATCGGCAAATTCGGAAGCATATCAGAAATTATCATATCCCGTAAAGAGCAGCAGGTGTTCTCTGAATGAAATGCCCAATTGCACATAATTGGTTTTTTTTGGCATTCTCATGGTAATGCTGATTGGTTGTCGTATTGCTTTCCGAATGAAATTCATTGCAGCAATTTATTTGATTTGCTTAATCGTCGTCTACATATCCTCAATATTCATTAATCTGCATATACGCTTAATTGAATTGCTCATTTAGTAATCAATCTAAGAGATTGTTGATAATTTATTCTTTGTAATTCCGAATGAAGTGTTTCAGGTGAAAAAAATTTTTATCGCCATTAAAATATGAATTCACAGCGCATTTTGTCGAATATGGTGCTTGGCGTGTTTGTGATGAAAACTGAAAACGAAGTGATTGCTGGTGAAAAGAAGTGAAAATTATGGAGAAGTGGAAAAATTTGTGTGGTTTAGTCGATCCAACGTTGTTGTTTCGTCAGAAATTTGGTGTGCAATAGTAATCTCGAATGAAGTTGATAATTTTCGTATAGATACATGTGAAGAGCAGTTCATTAATGTGAAGATGGATTTTTCAGTTTCTTACAAGGAATATTGCTCGTTGTTCCTCAACCTCTATCCATATGTGTAAAATCTCAATGTGATTCTGCGACCATTTTTTTCACATTTGTTTCAGTCTCGATGAATTCATTTCCATTAATATTAACGTTAGTTTCCTTATGTTACCACTGCCAACTATATACAACACTACTAATGCAATAGCTCTAGAGTAAATGCATTGGGGAAGTGTGTAATTGTGATCGAACATTATTATGGCTCGATAAAGATTGCTGTGAATCGACGAAAGAAAGTATTCACGCTTTATAGAATAATAATTGTCTTCACGGCATGTCTTGAGCCATATGGTGGTTGGAGTTTTTGCGCAGTCATTTTGTTGCGTTAGCAACCGGGTTAGCGGTTTGATTCGGTTTGCAATCGTAATTAATCGAGTTCTTAATAAATCATTCGTGAACACATTTCGAAATTTCATTTGCCGTTAATTGTGAGCGTTTTTTTTTTTTGTTTTTTGATCGCTCAACGTCAGAGCTGTTGAGCTTTTGTCATTGGCTGTGTATTGTTTCTGTAATTATTATGGCAGAAAATAATTTGAGTTGTGATGTTGACTATTGTCATTTATGGAATGTTAATATTTTATTCATTTCATTTATATGCCGATGAACAAAATTTCTAGATTATGCGGTGTCGTTGTTGTTGTAATTTTTTATTTTATCAGCATCATCAAAAAATTTGTCTATCAATTGTATAGATGAGCCTCGAGTGAATTGCAAATTCAGCAGTCGGCTTTATGAAATTGATTTTGCGTCTTATTGTTAGCAGTCGCCTAATTATACGATAAGATTGAGGCGATATGCATATGATGGAAGGTCTTTTTTTTTAAATCTCGTCGAGATGTGCATCGATTTTAACAACGAACGCACAACACCTGTTGTATTTCATCTGAGCGTTATTCTGTGTAAATTATCAGTCTACGTGGTAACACTTTAACTTTAACGTTCGTTTTTAGTGCTTTAAACCACGTGATGGATATCAACTTAATTGTGGGAGAACCTTGCTTAGTATGTGTTTATGTATGTATAAGTGAGCTTATGCGTGATCTTTTCTTCACACATTTTGCTTCGTCCATTAACTCAGTTGGAGATCCTGATATCACTGTCAGTTGTGGGCTTTTATAAGCTGAAGATAACCGGAAATAAGCAGTATTTCGTTAGCCAAAAGCTTAACGATCAGATCAGATTGGTCGGGTCAGGAACTGATTGCTTTATCGGTCAGATGAATACCTATGAATCATGATAAACCGATGTGTAATTGATAACTGTGATAGAGTATCAGATTGTTCCAGTCGGTGCCCGCAGCTGTTTTTTCTGTATGATGATGATGATGATGATCGATCAGTGATTTGAACTGAAAGCCATTTAGTATTCGTGACGTGGCTAATAGTTGCATTCATTTGATTCAATTCTATTCAGATGATCGTCGTTTCATCGCTTACAAAGCATCTGTCAAGTGTTTTGAGCATGAATCAACCGATGTTTGTGGCATTTCAAGGAAAGTAATGGAGAAATATAAAAAATTATCCTCGAAAACAGTGTGATTGTTACTGAGGAACGACGAATCAATCGTGATATCTTTATTTATTGCATGAAAACGTACGTACTTGATGGAAAATGTTGCTGAATCACGAAACGTTTCTTGATGAAGTGATATTGTGCACAAGGATCCATGTGCATTTGTACGAAATACGTTTTGCCCGATGTTCACCATTTTCATAATTTTATTTTGCATGATGACATTGATAAAAAACCAATGAATATATTAGGCGATAATGGTTATGTCTTAGTACTTGTATTCGGTACTATTAGTACTTGTATTGACTCAAGACGTTAATGGACGACGTTGCAGTGCTATTGACAAATACGTGCTATAATATGCATTTACACTGAATAAGTAGTACCCATAAAATAATTTGTTGCCTATCAACACGGTACGGTGACTTTGCTTGTCGTTAATAAAATTGATGATAAACTTTATTCGTCGCTATCAATCAATCCATTTCAAAATTTCATTGCCTCTCATAAATTTTCTCAAAAAAAAAGATTTTCATTATTTTTGGTGAATTCAAGCGTTGTGTTCAGTGATTGAATGTACTCTGTTGCGAATTATCGTTTTAATTTACGCCAGGTGAATATTAAGCGTGCACTGTTGTTGTTTGTTCGATATGTGCTCATTGGTCGTCGTCGTATTGTTTTTGTCGAATTCGCATTTAATCGATGAAATGAAATGGTGATGTTGAAATCTGTTGAAATTTTAAGAACAGTTCGTTTGGGTTGTAAAAAAAATGCTTTCTGATAATTTATGGATCTCAATCGCCTTAATATGCCTACTCATTCAGTGTTTTCTCCCTCAAAATCTTATCACAGGTAATTTTTACAATCATTCATTCTTTTTTTTTAGCATTTTCCATTAATTCTAATCTTTCACTAATGTTCATCACAGACAAATGAGAATTGTCGTCTGAATGTGCAGTAGTGACTGATGAATTATGTGTATATTTCGAAACGATGAGTTTGTATGACTGGCGATTTTTTGCAGTTGAATTCTTTTGTTCATTAATTACGAAATTCTTCTAATTACGCGATTACCTATTTATCCGCATAATCAGGGCAGAAATTTGCGATTTTTGTAAAATGTTTTCTGATAAATTGAAGGGACCGAGAATGCCGTAAAAGGGTGCAATAAATCGAATTCGGATGAATTTTGATTCGAATGTCGAGAAGAAAAATGAGATTTTTAGGCGTTTTTTCCATCAGTTTCACGCGAATTTCGAAACCATGTGGCTTTTATTTGATATTTGATATTAGAGAGAAATAAAAAGTTCTCATGCGATATCACATTGTGTTTGTTTGTTTGATTTTTGATGGGAACAACTACTTTCTGAACGTTTTTTCATCACAAAAAAACCACAAATTGCGTAAACGACGTTAGAGTGCCGCTGCTCTCAATATGACTGGCATGCTGTTTTTTTAGCGAAACATTTAATCCAATTTTAATTGTTCAATTTCTCGTTTTCTACTCCGAAAAAGGAGCAGCATTCACAAAGCATTAAAGATCACAAACAGTGCGCATTCTGTATGAGTTTGGCTCATTTCTCATCGCATCGCACAGTAAATTACGAAATCAGATTACATTTATTGCATTCGAAACATTCCCTCAACGATCACATGCACACAACTACGTTCGTTCGGAATGCTAATTTAGGGCGATGAGGACCTGAAATGCAATAAATGCTGATCGTTCATTAGAGCATGAAGTTTAACTCGATTACTGTCTCAGTGAAATTGATTCAACCATCATGACTGGCTCAGTTTCGCTTTGAAATATCCATATTCATCAAGGGCAGAGAGTACCATGTGACCTTTGGGTAGTACACCTATTCAATTGGCCCTTTCGAAGAAACTTGAAGTGTTTATGTGTGATCGTCTCTGATGCAATTCTCTCATTAGAATCCAATAAAGAGATGATGTACTATGCACTCTGATAGGATAAGTATCAGATGGAAAGTCTTCTCGGCCGTTCAAAACCCTACAAAACCGTATCGCTTCAAACAACAGCGAACATTAGTCAACAAATTCAGTTATTCACTATGAATTTGCAATGAATTGTTGAAAATTTTAAGGTGAACGTTTGGCAGCAGCAATCAACTATAATTTCGATTCGCCCTCATTCGAGCCACTCGTCTGGAGTGCACGTTTCAAGAGGGGTGTCGATGATGACTCTGAAGAGTCGTTCCGTATTCCGTCGGATGTGGAAATACAAAACGATACGGTACACTGATTGAGTACTAATCTATAGCGTATTTCCTGGATTAAGAATCTCTGCTCAGATACAACTTCATGAAGTGTTTTAGCAAATGATTTCATTCATTTTTAGTATTGCACTAGTTCTAAGGATCACAGAAGTGTAATTGTCATTCTGGAATTTTGAATTGTTTGAAAGGAAATGAACAGCGCTTGCTAGCAATAAAATAACGCTTGGTGGATGCATGAACGTTGTTCAGATAGATCATCAGTACTATATAATGGAGATATACACGAACCGATCGGACATGATGAAGGATTACTATATTGATGTGCCGTCAATGTTGCAAAAACCGGGTACGGTTGGAAATGAGAGTCATCCACTTCTATCGAACAGCTACAGAAGAGCTGTTGTACGTTTGAATGCTTATTTATTAGTTTAACTCATTTGTACTGACTGAATACATTTTGAAAACCTATGAATCGAGGACGTATTGTGAAAATGTCATAAAAAATGGCCTGATCGTGAGCAAGGTTGCAACTTCTTTCAAACCGAATAAATTTTATCGCTCAATCGTCACTGTTCGAGTAAAAGAGCACCAGCGATTGTTTTAGTGATTGCTGATTAAAAACTGATTTCTTTCCGAAGGAATCGATTTGTTTCAATTTTAGGCCGCAAAGATACAGTTTGATTTTCCATTTTATGGTCACCGTTTGAGGAATCTAACGATTGCGACTGGCGGTTCGTTTTGAAAATCTTCTCGTTTGGTCTAATCGATTTCATTTATTGAAAACAATGTGTTTCATTCATATTCATGACTCTTTAGTCATCATGCCATGATGCAAGGCTTCTGTTAATGAGATACTTGAATTTATCAAACAACAATTTCAAATGAAATTAACTCCATTTGTCCATTTTTGCGTGGAGTTTCAACGGTATACCATCGTCAGAGACCGAAGAATATCTCGGATTGCAGGGTTTTGCTATACGGGTGATCAGTCGCACAGTTGGCTGGCAGCAACACAGTACATAGCGCCGTTAATGGCCAATTTCGATACTCATGGTGAGAACTCAACGATTATGTACGCGGATGATGGCGAGAAATTCGTTATCGAATGGAGCAATCTTCAGTTGCGAGAGCAACGCAGTGGTTCGTGATTGAAAATCCGTATGATACTTTCAGAAAAGCAGTTTGATTAGTGGATAAGCTTGAACTGTATTTCGAGTGCTATCAAGTTGTGTTGATGAGATGATGCACATTCTCGATCATACTGCATAGTTGTATTCCATTGAATATGCATATCTGTTTCGTGTTATTCTAATATTTGAACCTTCATTATCACCGTTATAATTGGCGCATTAGATGAAGTGATTTGATTTTCAGATGGCTATTTCACATTGCAAGTATCATTGCATAAGAATGGCGATATTTGGTTTGTTTATAAAGAGGTTGGTTCATTGCAAACTCACTTGAACACTGATGCTATTTGATTAGAAGCATTCATTTACATTCTTATGATCGTCGATTCATTTCTTTCGAGAAATCTGAATTCATTACAAATGAACTTGTGATTGAACGAGGCGTAAAATTCAGATTCCAATACCGGTCGAGAATATCAGTGATTCGCATCATCCGGTAAAGTTGGGTATGAGTGATGCGTATTTATTCCATCACAGCATTCATAATCCAATTGCACCGATGTCACAAACACGTACATTAATTTACTTTATCTTATTACTGTCCTCTTCAATCATTGGCTTTTTTTATTATGTCTTATCTATCGTCTTTCTTTACCGATAAAATTAATTCATTTTTATCGTTAGAATCCAATCGAAATGATTGGATTAATCACCAACCACATTTTGCTCATAACTTGAGCTAAAATTTCAAGTATAGGTAAATTCAAGCCAACTGATTATGTCTTGATGGCATATGGTAATTTAATTTGCATCAGTGAGTGAAAATGATTTCAATGAATTTATTGAGCTTCTCTTGCATATCCAATTGATTTTCAGCCACAACGAAACGAGTGATCTATGAATATCATCGTATCGAGATAAAACCATCAAAAATTATGTCGAATACGATTGTTTTGCTGAAGGCTCAACCAAGTAAGTGACAATCTGTTAATATGATGTGTTGCTCATTACTGCAGTGATTATGATTGCATGAAAAGCTATTGTCTGTGACACGCTCACTTCAAACTGATTCAGATGGTTCTCATTCTTTTCAGACGTGTTGTATTCACTCTCATAGCTATTACATGCGAATACCGTTCTCTTGATGACTTTCTCTCATTCACTTCGTCTCATTTCACTTCACAGTTCGAATCGATTTCTTATTCTGTAGCATATACTATTTACTGGATACGTTGACGAGTGTTGACAGCCGAAATCAACAATACAGCAATAAAATATTATTGTTCAACAATCAAATGATCAATTATAGAGTGTATTCGATAGAATAAGAATTTGACTTTGATTGTTGGGTGAAATGAATGAGAAATTAATAGAAGAGAACACTTTTGGTGATAAAAGCTATGAGAACGACTGAAACAGCAAGGAAAAGAATGAAAACCCTTTTAAAACCGATGAAAACCCTGTTAGGCCCTTACGAGCTAATCATACTCAGAAAACGGGACGGGAGGATGAAGAGTATTTGCCATCAACTAACCGCATTTACATAACAGAGTTAAAAAACACCATGACAATGGCGTTTTATTATAACACAACAACTGTACACAATACTAATTTCCCGAGCCCCTCCATTACCATTTGACAGCTCCAAATTACCCAAAATGGGTAATTTCACCCTCTATGAGAAGCACTGTTCTAGTTAATTATTTATTCATTTGAAATGTATTCATCTGTCGGCGCATTTTGGTATTCAGTCATCAGAATCGCTCACCTTAGAATTTGAATGCATCGCGCAATAAGTAAACCAACCCACTTTACAGCGTGTATTCAAATTCGCACATGTGAAGAATGCTCGAATGCCACGCTGAAACACTTCAATTGCTCATGGTGTCACTCGAAACCCAAAAATGGTGGTCCGTTCTGCTCGGATCAAGCCGGGTGAGTAAGAACCCGACCTTTTTTCAGTTACTTTATTCAGTGCAGTTATACAGCTGATGTTTAACTGATGTTTTCTGTGACCTTCGGGAGTGTTTTTCTTGTTCTCGGATGAAAGTGCAAAAGTGCAGTTACAGTTATAAATGAAGGAACGTTAGAGGTTGCTTATTTTATAAACCATCGAGATGAGTTGACGGCGTTTGAGTGAGCATTCTGAATTTGATTTGTACAGATTACATCGACGTCGACAGCACTGGATCGAAGGAAATTGTAAGGATAATGGCAAAATAACTTATTGCAATTCGGATGACGACTTCGTTGAGATTGACGATGAAGATGAAGACGGTGACACGTCAAGTGAACACACATCAGGTAAATAGTTGCAGGAGATTGTTACTTGAAAGTTTAATGGTGCTTTATGAGTTGTAAAATGAGATTTCAATGAGATTCCTCGAAAAAGCGAATAATTTTGTTGTTGTTGTTGTTTTCAGAGAGGTCAAAAGTGACTTCATCGCCGAACGAGCCAGACCAAGTGGTGCCTTGGGACCGAAACAAGCACACCGGAACACCCGAAGAACTTGAAATCAATGGTCTTTTTATCATGCACTTCATCAGATTTTTTACTGAACATGAAAATTTCTCATTTTTTGTCTTGACTAAAATCGATCTAGTTTCACTATTTTATCAGAAATTATGAGGAAGTTTCTGAAGGAATGAAAATGTATAAATTTCGTTGCTTAGACTGTCGCTAATTATGGTTATAAATAATGTTATTTTACTATTGATTAACGAAACAGTATCATTCTTAAGTGGAAAGTCTTCAGATACGGACAGCGAGTCGAATGGTGGCTACGTAACGCTCTTTCTTATTATAGCGTCTATGATGTTAGTGTTCTGTTGGCTTCTGTACGCCTACTATAATCCACACACACCATCTGGACAATTGCTCATCAGGGTATCGTTTATTCACTTTGCTTTCACTCATCAGATTTCATTTAGCATCTCATATGATACTTGAGTTTTGGTGTGATGAAAGTTATGCAGTCAGTTATTTTTTGAAACATTCATGTTAGAGCATGAGTTTTGACGGAAAGTGTGAAGTTATGATAGAAACGGAATGAATTTCAGTATCGACCGTCGCGATGGCATATGCCGTCAAGTCACGTTCGTTACAGTGCTTCTGTGCATATGTGAGGCAACACCAACTTCTATCTCTACAGATCTTTACGGATTAACGTTGAGTGTAATTTATCAGCGAGGCATTTATTCAAGGATTTATGATACTCATCGACAGAAAGTTGTTTGCCAATGAGAAATTTGCGTCGTTGATTTTGTGTTTATCAGAAAAAAGAACTGGACGATTGGTAATATGAGATTTCAGTGCAGATTATAGCTGAAAAATATATCCAGTTGAAAATTATCAACGTTGTTGAAGAAGGAATTCTCAGACATGAAATACATTGATTGTGATTGGATGATGAACTTTTTTCAAAAGTTTCCAATTTTCTCAGGCATCAAAAAATGTTTTCACCAGTGTAATGAAGATATCTAAGCAACAACATTGCTAACGTTCAAATGCTTTTTAAGTAAACTGGGAGATTGAATATAAATGTCAATCTATACATATTCTATGATTGATTTTGACCATTATTGCTTTCATGATTGTGTTGTATTCATTATTTTCTTGACTGATTCCGTTTATTTTATTTTTGTGTGTCGAAGAGCGATTGTTTTGAAGTGAACACGTTTGCTCTTTATATTACTGGTATTCTTCTTCATTATATTTGTTCCTCTCAGATTCAGCACTGAAAATGTGGAGAATTCCAAATTTCCTGATGTTTCAATCTTTATGCTCTCGCAAAAATCAAGAGACAGGATCAGAGAGTAGTTCTGATCCCATCATGATCGCTAAATCTGATCCCATGGTGATCGCTAAATCGAGATTACATCAACGATAACTGATTTCTTAGGCTAACCGATCCGTTGAATATGTGAATGATGTCAAAGAGCAAAGAATTTATTGAAATCAATAGTTATTGATGGTTGCCGAGAGACACAATTTTGTAATGAGCTATTGTATTGGCTCGCTGAATGAATTTTAACCATTTGTACGTCTGTTCGAAAGATTGAAACATGAGCTGAATTCACACATTTAGTCTGAGAATGAATATTTTCGCTTGATTGTATCAAAAAATGCAAAATGTTTTGTGTATCGATGTCTTTTCTCATTTTCACATCGACACGTTATCGTATTTTGTGCAGTTCAATTCTTTCCTTACACGTAACGTTGCATATTGACAAATGCGCATAATTAATAAGTGATTACGGAATATTTTCGTAATGTTTTTGTTTGTTTATCCATTGATTTGTGTGATTTTGTCGTCGTTTCATTTGTTTACTCTATGGATTTGTATGCCTGAAGTTTAATTTGATCACGTTTATGAGATTCGATCGCAATCATTTCATATCAGTTGAACTCCTCGTTTAGGGAGTATATTTATGTAAAAAAGAGGGGCAACTATAGGCAACTATTGAGAGGGGCAACAGTGTTTTGTTTCTGATGAGTTATCATAGGTTTGGGTGATTTATAATTGTAAGAAATAAAAACGATGAATTTACTTACAATTAGATAGTTTTCTAGGAGCTGTTGTACACCTTATTCAAAAGCAAGGCGAGCAATCTTATGGTTTTCATTCTGACCCATAAAGATTGATAGATTGAGCATTTGCTTTCCGTACTCAATTGGATACGTAAGGGCAGTTTTTGAAAAATACGAAGTCATCCGATTGCATCGTTACATTGGTCGTCACCTTTCTTCGTGAGATGATATGATGATCCATGAAACGAGCGCATTTTGTAGCTGATTGTATTTTGTTTTATACGGTATTGTGTGACACTCATCATTAACACATTATTGTAACTGCTTTGTAATATATTGAGTCTTGCTTGGATCACAACAAATACAAATTCACTCGTAATCCATTGAGATGAATGTTGTTGACTGTATAGAATGAAAATTCACGCCGTTTTAAATCTGTAATAAAATGTTCAAATTTAATCAACTCTCATCGTAATTGCATTGTTGTTCTCTTGTTTCCTTCAATTTCCGCTAAACTTAGTCTCCTCAACCGAACACGAAATTGCACCTCGTCACTATTTTCAATGAAAATATCTTGTTTTGCAGTGTTGCGAAATTCATTCGGAGTTCACGCCGCAGATTGAATTTCTATCGTTTAAGAGAGTTATTGTGCAAACAAACACACGACGACTGATTTAAACTTTTAATGACATTCTAAAATTTACAATTAATACTTCAATGTAAAAAGCTTGAGAATTTTAAGCAAGTGGAAAAAATTCGTTTAGTTGAGAAAAAACTGAAAATTTGAAAACAAATTCGCCAGATCTGACCAATTTGATCTCTAAACGACAATTTTGGCCTAATTGAAGGAATTCCTTATGTGTGAAGAATTAATTTTAGCATTTGCATAATTGTCATTATTACTGTTATTGTTCTGCTCTTTATGTGTGTGTGTGTGCATATGTAAGTTTTCCGCAGTAATTGTGTCAGTCAGTATTTTCGCCAGATCACTGGAATATAATTCGCAAAAGCCAGTCATTTACTGCTGTTGCTCGGAAGTTCAGTGGAAATAAAGCGATGACTCTGTTGATTGTTCGGGTATTTTGCAATAAGTGTACGATGATTGTTGATGTCTTTTGAATCGAATCATTTCATTCGTTTCTGTTTATTTTGCGCCAGTTTGTCTGTGAAGAAATAAATATTCAATTGTGTAATTTGTTGCAAATTTTATTTTGTTCCGCAAAAGTTTCACACACACAAATACATATATTTTTGTTCATCTTAACTATACACTGCTTTAAAAAGTTCCAACTCAAACTATAAATGAATACAGTTTTGGTTTTTTGGAATTTTGAAGAATTGATAGCTGAAGAGAACAGGCGCTGATAAGGTGATGAAAATTTGATCATTAGTTGGTGTCAAAACCAGCTGATAAAACAGAAAATCGCTCACTTACAATTAGATGGCGATACTTTCCATAAATCATCGCCAATCGCTCTAAATCGTGTGATATCAAAAAATTTTAATGCTAACATCATGGTGTTGCTTTTCACTGGTCATATTTAAAGTATTTTCCGTTTCGGCTGCAAAGAAATCCCATCATTTCCTCATGTAAATAAGAATTTCTCGCAGATAAGACTTAAAATGAGGAGGAAGAACAGAAATGAAATTCGTTGAAAGGAGAACGATGCAAACACATAAAAAGTTCAGAAAAATAAATGAATATCGAATCAAGGATTGCTCTAAGAAATTGCATGTGTTTTTTTTTTGCTGTGGCAGTCGTCTGTTCAGTGTGCGAGAAGAATTTTTTTAAAAGTGAAATTCCGAAGTGAACGTCGATTGTCAGTTATTGAAAATTGTGTTGTCTCAGTGTATACACACATCTATTGATTGTAAAATGTCAATCCAAAAATAAATTTTCTTGTTTCAAGAGGTGCTTTGGAACGTACAAAGAAATGTTCTAGTTTTGAACAAGAGAACGAGCATTTCGAGAAAATTTAATATTCTTCTGCAATATATTCACATCAGCGAACTGTATGCTCGTCTGTCATTGAGATTTGCATGGTTTGTTCTATTTTCAAACGTTGGAAACTAATTGTGGATATTCTTTTTTCTTTTGAACGTTGTAGTTTCCACCTCTTATTTCCCTTGTTTTTTAAATAAAATCAAATTTTTTGTTGTATCAGATTAATTTATGTTTCTTCTGGGATTTCATTTTTCATAACTTTTTATTCAACATAAATCATCAATGAGACTGTTCATGCTCGACGCAGAATTCATCTCATTGGGAACTTACATGTTTAAAGTAAGGAATGCTTAACAATAGGGCACACATTCGCTCAAAAATTTCGAATAACGATGAATTGTATGTTCGCTTCAATAGTAATACGAATAACTAACTGAAAGAGTACTTGAATCCGTCCCGCATCGTTCTTCCAATATCCACGAGACTTTCAATTGAAAACATTTCTCTGAAGTTTTTCGTTTCATCTGTCTAATACTACTCTATCAAACAAAAATCAACAAACACCTCAAAGAAGTGGTCGTGTTTCAATCAGAAAAATTTCTCATTTACAATCCTGAATTGTAGCATCGTCATTTCATGGTGTAGTCTAGAAATCTGGTGATTCTCCATCAATTTGCTTGCGAAATTGAGATAAAACTGAACTTTTGTCTAATTTCTGTCGCAACAATGCTTGAACAATACGATTCGTCGTCAGGGTACAATAGTGATCTATGAACGAACCTATTGCTTTGTACATTAGCTGTTCACCTACATGATATGATACATGGAGAGAATACGCATGATGAAATGCACTGTTGGATATCCCTTTGTGCTTGCATGATCACTTTATACTGCCTGCCTTGTTGATTCGCATGATGAAATGGTGATGAAATGGAACTTTGCTATGTACTGCTTGCATGATCACCATATACCTTTGTGGTTGTATGCTACAAATCCTTTTCATTTCTATAATATTATCCAGTTTTATTGCAAATAAACGCCGAGATTTTCGATTGTTTTTCAAATTTACACATCGTCAACAATTCCTTCCTTGACACCTTAAGAAAACAAGTTGTTCTTATTCATAAATCTATTGTTTTATTTGTTAATTGTTCATTGATTCGAGCGGTTCGTTTAAAAGTTGAAATTCCAGTTATTCGAAGTAGTGCTTGTGCATTATTTATTTTTTCAGATCAGCGAATCAGTTATCGATCAATTGATTTTTGAATTGGGATATTGCGAGTTTCTTCTTATTCTGAGAAGAGAAATCAACTGAAATGTTATCGACGTCATTGATGCACGCTTTGCGGAGAGTTGCAGTTCCAATAGTGAGAGGTAGCAATAACCGGATAAAGTTCACACAGATACTCGTTGCTGTCAATAATCTCTCATCCGATGGCAAATCAAAACTATCAGAAACAGTTCTGCAGAGGGTAGCATTTATTTATTCATTATAACATTTTACATTTACATTCCTGAAACATTCACTTCAACCGCTAACTGAAATAATCCAAATCGCTTCGTTGTTGTACGATTGATTGACTTAACCTCTTCATATGATATCTCCGAACTGCAGTGATGAAATTTCGATCGGTCTGAACTTTTGGATAGAATTTCTCAGTGGTATGCTATATGAGCAGAATGGAAGTGCAGTTGTGGTTATGAGAATGGAATTATGGGTAACTGAGTGAATGAGTTGTTAAGGTACGACAATTTTCGGAACGGGAAGGTCGTCAACCAAGGATACTGATATCGAGGTTAGGTGATACGGATAAGAAAGGCGACGAGCATCGAATGATTGCTGCCACAGCGTTCGCTGACCTCGGTTCGTTAATTTCGTTAATTCAACCGATTTCATTCATCCGCATCGTTGTTGTGATTCAGAGAAATCAGTTAAAAATAAGATTTTCAGTGTGGATGAAATAGGAATGTGAAGTTAAGGTTTTGATGTGGATGTGGGTCCAATAGTGCAGACACCCGAACAAGTGGCACGTCAAGCAGTGGATGCAGATGTACACGCAATTGGTGCCAGGAATCTATTGATGAAGCATATGACACTCATTCCAGATCTGTTCAATCAACTCAAGCAACTCGATCGATCGTCAGTTGTTTTTTTATTTCAACGATTCCAACCATTCTTTCAGCGTTTTTCCAATTTTTTCCATTTCCATTCGTTTTTCCATTTAACTCCGAATTCATCCAATCACCGATGATAAGAACTCCGAAATCAGTGGATCTTTATCTTTTATAGCCTCAACGGCCAGTAATCGGAAAATAAGCACTCGTAAACTGTGGTAATTTTCAGTGATATATTGGTGATTGTGGCGGATACCATTCCTGAAGAAGATCACAAAAAATTGTACGATTTAGGTGTTGCAGCAATTTTTTCGCCCAAAAGTGATGTCAGTAAATGTGCTGAAAAGGTATGTTCGTTTCATTAGATTCCGTTCTTGCTAAGAATGTCACTCAAAAAGTTGTTTCAGTTATGAACTGATTTATGAAACTTTTTGATGTGATTTCTGAACTGATTTGAAATTTATGAATAGATTTATGAAACTTTTAAAGAAACTTTCTCTTCTGCTATACCGACAGATAACGGGAGATTTGGATTGTTTCATTTTGCAGATTTTGGATTCAATCGAAAAAGCGATTAAGCAGCAACAATGCGGTGGTCAATGAGGGTAATCAAGCCAGCCAGCCATTCATATTGATAATACATATATCCATTTATTTCGAACGCTGATTATTATAATGTGTACTTTTTCGCATATATTACAATCATAATCCATGTAAAAGAAAAGAAATAATATCACTTTGAATAAAGTTATCGTTTGATTACTTTTGCATTTGATGTATAAACTCAGAGCTCAAATAATTATGTGCCATCAAACGACCCAGTGATCAGCTTCCGGTGATTCCTTTCCAGTAGTCAACAAATGAAAATCCACTGAAAGCGAGGAACAATGTTACCGATCGGGCTTGTTTACAAGAGAAATTTTCAGTTAATAAGCATTTCAAGTGTAAAATTATGCACTCGTTCTGAAAGTATTCAGTGCAGTGTGAATTAGCATATATTCTGAATTATTTGAAATTCTCCTGTTTCAAAGGAAGAAATTAGAAAGGAGGATATAATATTGAGACAACAAGTTTTTTCGTCCAGTATATAACATTTCCTTGAATCAGAATTCACTTTCCATATCAAGGTTCAGCAAAAAACTAAGCAAGGTAGCTTTGTCGCATGGTGCCACATCGCTTCTTACACGTTCCGTACGTTAGAAATTGAAATGTGCTGAAATTAACCGCTGCACAATTTTCTGGACTGTAGGTTTTTGGAGACAGAAGGAATGAGAGTGAATCAGTGATGTGACTGAAGTGATTGAGAAAACAGCCGTGATTCAATGCAACAACAATGTTGTGTACAAAATCACGCATGAGAGTGATGAGAGATCATGACAATAAGAAATAAAAAACAACTACAGAGTACACGTGGACAGTTGTTTAGGGTGCATGCAATGCATGTTACTATTGGGCGGTGCACATGGTGCATAGCTCTTGCATTGAAAACTGTTTTCTTTTGCACCTGTTCATTTTCCATGATCATTCTAAAATTTTCATGTCTACTTCGAATGATCTCTGATCACTCTCATTCCAAACGTCACCGAATGTGTGACGGCTTCAACACGTCATGACTTTATTCTCAATCACTGCAGCCGTATCAGTGCATTACTCTCATTCATAATTTTCCAAGTAGTCTGTACTGTTTTAATTCCTCCAACTCACTTTTACAGTCCAATCGTGTTCCTCACCTAAACGAATAATCAGGAACGATTCGCCAAAGTACCACCACCAACAGCAGCAGCAGAGCACTTCCAACAATAAGCAATGAATGCTGCTGCTGCTTAATCCTTCTGTCTATCTCATTTGTTGTTTTCAGAGCCTTCTTGGAGGAGTTAAATGCCTTTATGTTCATTTGTCAAGTATAGACGACGATTCAATGAGTCAAAACGTATTTATAAGTTTTGAATTAATAGGAAGTTGTGGCGCGTCTTTGTCTTATGAGGCTTTTTCTTTCATTTCGTAAGAATTCAACGAAAATTTGTTGCCGAGAGTGAAATTGTTGGAATTTTAATATTAAGGGTATAACTGTGTGGTGACCAACCAGCCCAACAGGGCAGTGAATGCTGGAAGAGCGCCTTATTGACGAGACATCCGCTGAAGTGTTCAGCAGTGACGCGTCTTATTACGCTCTTCTTATACCAAATCTCATTCCTGGTAAATCATTTCATCCCTCTTCATCACACTCTGTATTGCAAGATTCATACACCCATTAGTATTAAATATCAATAAAATATAACTTTTAGCTGATTATTTATACATTTCAGTGTTGCTTTTATTCCATTTCGCCATTTGGTTTGGCTTCGAATTTTTTGTGAACAACTAAAAGAAGTGCTCACAATAAACGTTGCACCAAAACAAAATGACCATATCAGCGTATCTGTCATCAACTCTACCAGGTCTTCCTAATGAGGTTAAGGACTACGTTGTAGGTGAGTGGTGGTCTGCTTCTCCTAATTCTC
Organism: Anisakis pegreffii; assembly: GCA_035041965.1. Taxonomy (NCBI): domain Eukaryota; kingdom Metazoa; phylum Nematoda; class Chromadorea; order Rhabditida; family Anisakidae; genus Anisakis; species Anisakis pegreffii. The sequence goes on along the minus strand of JAPYMA010000129.1, from coordinate 39,609 downwards.
TAAACAGAATTTTTCTTTAAACAAAAAATTTGTCGACCAGAGAAGTGTTTTTGTTTTTTAACGAATTCAACGATTTCCTCTGTGAATAATTCCAAAATGATTTGGTTGATTAAGACTGAGCACTTTTTCCTAGCTGGAGTCGTCAATATGTAATCGAATTACAGCAATATTACGCGAGAATGCGGATGAAATAACGTCGAAAAACGACGTGATTGAAGCAGTTGGTGATCATATACAAAGTTCCGTCGAAGGTCTTACCGATGAAGCAGTTGATAATTTATGCGAAAAACTTATGCTTCTTCTCCATGGAGGGTACGTGCAAATCAATTTTGCATTTAATTTCCTTGTTCATAACAATTTTCTGATTCAGTTTCTTTCAGCTTTTTGTGTAAAAACTTTTGAACTACTGATTTGGTTGATGACTGACTGTAGCATATTTGATTTGTGCTTCGCTTTTTTCGAATAAATTGTTCGGTATCGTTTCCACTTATCTGTGAAAAAAGTATACCCACAGCACCCAAAATGAGTCACAAATTTTAATTTTCATTTGATTTTCTATTGATGATTTGAATGATTGCAATGGAGCGCCACTCTGATTCAAGGCATTTTTGAGTTGTAAATAATCTTAGTGGAATATTGGAAATGTTAAAGGAAGGAAGTGAAGAAGTCGGCTATCGAAACTGGACAACGTCGACTGCAACAGACCATCGATATCAGCACACAAGGAGTCGACTCAGAAGCAATGGAAAGCATTTGGAGGGTCACCAACCGCGATACGCCCACAATGGTCGATAAGAAGAAACTGGTGAAAGCCGAAGCCAGGGCATTGCAGAAATGTGCTAAACGAGAGATCGCCGAAGGGGAGAACCCCAAAAAGAAACGTCCCGCCGATCTGTCGGCCACTGCATCACAAGCGGGCAATCGTCGTGATGCACGAGCGGATGCCAGCGGTCAGCAATCAATGGACGTTCATCTGGAGAATGTGGACGTCTCAATCGGCACCAAACAGCTGTTGTGTGGTGCCGATGTGACACTGGTGTACGGGCGACGTTATGGTCTGGTCGGGCGAAATGGTGCCGGAAAATCGACCTTCTTAAAGATGATCTCATCAAAGCAGTTGACCATTCCATCGAATATCACTATGCTGAGTGTTGAGCAAGAGGTCGATGGTGATGACACCGAAGTGGTAGAGTCAGTACTGGCGAGTGATAGTCGTCGTATGGAGTTACTGAGTCGTGAAAAGCAACTCCATGAGCTGATCAATCAAGCTGCAGGGAGTGATGAGGAGAAAGAGAAGCATTCCACCGAATTGTCAGCACTTTACGCCGAGATGGAGTCGGCACAGGTGGACAAAGCACCAGCACGTGCAGCGTCGATCCTGTTCGGTCTCGGCTTCACACCCGAAGAGCAACGACGACCCACCAAAGAGTTCTCGGGTGGATGGCGTATGCGAGTGGCACTGGCCAGGGCGTTGTTCATCAAACCGGATCTGTTGTTGTTGGATGAACCGACGAACATGTTGGACATGCGCGCCATATTTTGGTTAGAGAATCATCTACAGGAGTGGACAACCACCATTGTGATAGTATCGCACGATCGTAGTTTCTTGAACTCGATCTGTACGGATATCATCCATTTACATTCACGTCGATTGGATCAGTATCGTGGCAACTACTCAAGTTTCGAGAAATCAATGCGCGAAAAGCTGGCACAGCAACAGAGGTTGTTCTTTCGTTTGATTCGTTCATTTCTTGAAATTTCTTGTTTTTGAAGTTTTTCATTTGAAATTTGAAAATTCTTTCAATTCTTGTTCTTGATTCTTTCATTTGAAAAAAACTTTGAAGATTGTTTTACTGATTGTGAATATTCTTCTGCCTGCATCTAGTTCCTCTTTAGTGCAAGCAGATAAGTGAATTGACTTGAAATGAGTTTCATTTTGTTTGCACCAGTCAATATTTTTTTAAAAAACTGATAAAATCAATCGGACTTCGATTTAGAGAAATTTAGTTTGAGAATTTGTAAATTGATATTGATGTGAACAATGGATGAGTGATCATTTATAATGATTGGTGTGAACTTTTACGAAATTTAAGGGAATTCGAAGCACAACAACAACTGAGACAACACACACAAGAGTTTATCGACAAATTTCGTTATAACGCTAAACGAGCGAGTATGGTGCAGAGTAGAATCAAAATGCTTGAACGACTGTGAGTTGTTTGGTTTCATTTAAGTTCATTTAGGATTGTTCTCCAGATTGTTTTGTAGAATTGTTTCTGATTTGAGTTGAGTATGAGTTTGGAAATACTTCATCGCAATTGTATTCGTTCAGTGGTTTTTGTCAATTTTACTCGCGAAGTTTCGTGGATATCGCATAAGCGTATGAAAACGAAAAAGATTCCTCTCTTTGGCCACGTCATAATATTGAAATATTCACAGACCTGTGCTGAAACCAGTTGAAATTGAACCGGATGTGGTATTACGGTTCCCCGAATGCGAAGTGCTCAGCAATCCGGTGCTTCAGCTGGATGAAGTTTCCTTCAAGTATGTGAACTTTTCAACCTTCAGAAATAATAATTGATCTCATAGTGTTTATTCAGTAAAAAAACAATCAGTCAAACCGTCACGAATGCTTTCTATTTTTTGATATTCAAACAATTTTCCAGATATACGCCGAATTCTCCGTTGATTTTTCAAAATCTTAATATTGGTTCACACGCCAACTCAAGGATTTGTATTGTAAGTTGTTGTTGTTGTTGTTTTGCCTGTCGTGTTTGTTTTTGTGAGTTTTGAGGATTGTTTAAGTTCTTCAAGTTTTAAAGTGAATGCCTGAATGAATTTGAGTTCATTTAAAATTGTCCTCCACATTGGTTTGTAGAACTGTTTTTGAGTATTCTTTGTGATAGATCAATGTGTGTTAATGATAGATTGCGAAAATGAAGTCAGATTCATACAGCAAAATGCACATTTGTTAAAGGTAGGTGAAAATGGAGCTGGTAAAACGACACTGCTGAAGATTCTGATGGGTGATTTGCCTGCGTCGAGTGGCTTTCGAAATGTGAATCGTCGTTTGAAAATCGGTTATTTCGCACAGCATCACGTCGATCAGTTGGATATGGATCTGAGTGGGGTGGAGGTCTTGGCGCATAAATTCCCGGGTATGGAGAGGTTTTTTTGAGATGTTTGTTTGAGTTGTTGTATTCAGTTGTTGAAGCTGTTGATTCGGTCTGATGGAAGCTGATCTGCGCTCATCAACACTGTCTCGCTTATGAGAGAAACTGATTTTAGGGCATACACAAGAGGAGTACCGTGCAGCATTAGGTCGTTTCGGACTATCCGGTGACTTGGCCCTTCAGTCAGTGGCCACTCTCTCTGGAGGTCAGAAGTCGCGTGTTGCTTTCGCAATACTTGCCATGCTGAAGTGAGTATTGCCGAATTGGATGTTGTTTTCTTTACAATCGGTTAATTTTTTGAGTTTGAGAAGTTTTGGGTAATCTTCCATGGCGAAAAACAATTTGAATAGTGAACAGTTGAAACGATTTCGGTATTTATCACTTTGTTTGAATTCAAAGTCGATTACTATGTTCAATATTCAGTATGTTTTGGTGACAACAAAACGGTTTACCTTTGGCAATTTCAGTCCGAATTATCTGATCATGGACGAACCCACTAATCACTTGGATGTGGAAACTGTTGAAGCACTCGGCAAAGCACTGAATGCTTTCAAGGTTCGTCTCATTCGTTTTTATGAACGACTTAAAAAAAATTTCATCTGTGTCGAGCAAATTTATCACTTTTTGACGGAATTTATTGTCATTAGGGCTGAATAATTCAATCAGATTACTGCCCCATAATGACGTTGTATTTTTTGATGTACAAAGGAGTAATATGATAAGTAAAATGATTAATAATGGCTTAGTGCAGAGCAGATTGCAATGTTCTTCATATATTACACAGTGTCTCGAGTGCAATACAAAATCAAAAGTAAACTTGAAATGAACAATTACAGGGTGGTGTAGTGATAGTTTCTCACGACGAGAGACTCATCGAAGTTATTTGCAAAGAATTGTGGGTTGTAAGAGATCGAACGGTCACAACACTCGAAGGTGGTCTTGAGGAGTACAAAAAGCAGATCTTCAAATTACTTGCGTTCACCTCATAACAATCACATTTGCCTCTCCATTCTGATTCACTTCATTCACACACTCTCAATCAGCATCAATTGTTTATGCGCTACTACTCTTCATCTGCTTTTTGAGATGATTCGTTCAATTTGCCTCTGTCTATGCGGATAATTTGATGTGTTGGGCATTTCATTATGTGCCCATCGAACCGAACCGTAGAACATATATGTATGATGTTGAAAATATTGAACTCAAATTTCCAATGGAAATCAAATCTCGCAATTGTTTTTACTGCTTGTTGGCAGTTTTAATTTGCTTTCCGTTCTATATACAATTGTGTGTTGGCTTTGTTTTCCATCTTTTGCATAATTGTTCAATTTTAACGAGAAAGAATCCAGTAATATTTCTTAGCTGTTTTCGAAAGTAGATGAGTTGTGAATAGACTCTTGATTGTTTTATTGAGATAATGTTGAATATGTTAAAGATATATTGAGAAATGGATAGCTGAGATTTGATGAAATTAGAATATTGAAATGAAGTGTGACTCGTCTGAGGTTCTCATCATGATTGTCTTGCATATTGTAAGCAATTGGGAATAGGTTTTAAGGTCGTGTTCGATTCTCGATTCTAGATTAAATAAGTCGTCTGTGATTATCGATGATTGTTCGACGTGTAATGTTCATTGATGAATTTGGAATATGAAAAACATCTGCTTCATAACCGTATTTGATATATTCATAATTGTAACACTTGTTTGACAATTGTACTGTTGACAATAAAATCAAATTGAAATGGAGTTGAGATTGCGTTGTTTTTGTTGTGAAACTGTATCATTTCTGAATCATATTCGCATACCTCTATTTGATTTTAATCATTCATTTGTTTCGGAAATCATACTTATTCGTTTGTCGAATTCAGCGCAATGAAATTCGACTCCGTTGAAGTTTCGTCTACAAAATTAGCAATAAGATGCCGAAGACGCATTCAGAATATAGAAGGTGTTTAACCGTATATTCTGAAGCCGCATCGGACTGCAGTTCGTTAAGATTCTGCGACAACAATCTCACTGCCAATGAAAGGCATTAGTCTATTAGCTGCTGCTGCGTATGGTTTCAATTGGGTGCCAAACTTTGATTTCATCAGTGAATTTCGCTTGATTCTAAGCGAATTCTGCGTTGTTGTGTTTTGCTCAAGGAATCCTTAGATCGTAAATGTAGCCAATTGCGTATTGTTCATTGCGATTTGAAGTTAAAAGCGAGCAGTATGAAAAAGGAACGACAGAGCGAATCTATTGCAACAGTGTAGTTGAACACAAATTTGGATGATTAGCGAGAAAATAAGCATGCTTAAGCCAGAAAATATGTTTGTTTGAAAGCAAACTGAATCAGAACCGTTACTCGATGCTGTCTTTGACTTTGGTGATATTACACGTTTACGGTGACGCATTGATCCATTTGGATTTTAATTGTTACGTGTTTATTTAAGTGTCGAAATTATTTCGAGTGTTCGTGCAAAGGAAAATTATCGCAATGAACGTAGTGAATCAGTGAACGTTTCGCATTCTTCAGAAATTATCTTATTTTGTCTCTTTAGAAATTACACAATCCCCTCACACAGTGCCGGATATGCGCGAACATTAATCCCAATTGGATGAATTTTAGTCGAAATCCACCCAAACACATGAACTTTACTAACCAAGCCACCATTACCGTAGTCGTTGGGTGTGTTAGTAACGAAACACAATCATCAATCGATATCGCAGAGTGTAATTCAACGCTTGGCGTTCGTTCATTTCGTACGTAGCCGTTCGCTTCGCGTTGCTATTTTTCTATCTTCTCGCCTAGAATTCATTCTCCTCATATTATGATATGTTCTAGTGAATTTTTACCGTAAAAATCTAAAGAATTTTCCGGTATAATTGTTGAAAGTAAGCGTGTAAAGTTTCAGTATAATTGTAAAAGTAAAATTCAATCAAGATGAGCGATCGTGGACGCAGCAGTGGAGGGTCAGCACGTAACGTAAACAGTGCACCGAATTCATCGAACCGTCCAAATGGACCTGGAGGTGGTGGATCAATGCAGCGAATGAGGTCGGATCGTGGCGATCGCATGGATCGAAAATCAACACCATCCTCAGATCGGTAATACTCTTCAAGATAGCATTTTTATCAATTAACACAACTTGTTATGTATTGTTGGAGTATTAGTTGAAATATAGATTTGCTGTAATCGTTTGATTTCAGTGCACATCATCGATCAAGCGGAGACATGAATTCGAGAGGTGATCGAGGTCACGGGGGTGGAGGAGGTGGGGGCGGTGGTCGTGCGATGAGCATGCTCTCGGGTCAAGCGTTCACCGACAATGAGTTGATGACGGATCTGCCGAAGAAGAAGTTCACGGGACGTTGTCGTTTGTTTGTGGGCAATTTACCGAATGATCTGAAAGAAGAGGAATTGAAAGAATTGTTCACACCACACGGAGATATCGCAGAATGCTATCTGAGTGGCAAGGGGTTCGCGTTCCTCAGAATGGTAAGTGTTTTCGTCAAAAGACGATCATGTGTCGTACTAGCCGCTTACTTGGATTTATCGTTGTTCGAAGTCATCAAGTGTGTGTCTCTCTTAACGATCTCTTCCAGTATCTTATTGATATTTCGATCAATACACAAAATTCACAGTCTTTTGAATTGCTTCCATTGAACTGAAAAAAATTGCAATTCCAGCCGCGAAATTTCTTCCGTTAACACGCTGCGTTCTGTTTAGCATTGCCTACAGCTCACCTAATCCGCAAAATATGAATTTATCTCTAAATCCAACATCTTCCCATATGTGACACTAATAAATTCTGTTGTAGAGAATATCTCTCGGTCAGTCGATTGAAACTTGAATATTGTTAGTAAATTTTTGAGTGCCTAAACGGCGCTATGCCTGAAAGGCAATTTTTACATTGTGCCATAGTTTTGGAGTAGATCGTTTCATGTGTACTGATTATAATTTTTACAACTAAAACGTCAGGCTGAGTATTTCATGTGGTACTGCGCATTACAAGTTGTTTTTCATTGATAACAACTCAATCAGCAAATGAAGATGGTGAATGGGATGAACAAACAAACTGTCCTCACATCGCTCGCGTTCATTCTATTCTTCTTAGCTCGCATATTTTCTTATAAATTGACCGAGACAATCCCTCTTTATTTTATCATGAAGTAACACATCATTGAGACATGTTTATTTCCAAGAGCAAGCCTCTCTCAAAGAGATATACAAAGATTTCTTACAAATATCGGAATTTGTGTTAACGAAGACAATAGGAAACGGCGATGTTGTATGATGACTCTAATTGAAGATTGTGAAAAATGAAGTTTGCATTTGCATTTGAAGTTCATAATGGCAGTGATTGAGCAACAGTTTTTAAAATGTTCATTGGTCATAACTGATTTGAGAAGAGCTATCCAATTAGAGAGGAATACTTGCCTTTGTAATACAATCCATCTTGTTTGTGTATTTTGTTCTGTTCCTAATGAGGTTCTTTTTCAGAATTTCGTTCGTTATCAAACGTATTCATTGCAGTAACGTTGTTTGTTCCTATCGTCAACGTAATATTGATGTTTCAGATTGATTATTTATGTGTAATTTTCTGAGCAGATTATTGGTAAGAACTGAAATTCAGTTGAGATTCTGTAAAAAGACATTCAAATGAGTTGGTTGGTGGGAAAAATATTTTTACTGATCAATGTGATCAGAATCAAATGAACAGCGAACTCTGACCGTGCATTTAGAGGGCATATGTTTATAATTATACATGACTTTGTATCCTTCCTCGCCTCATATCTTAATCGTTTGAAATTTTTTGATTGGTGACACTATGAATGTGCTCTGTTTTTTTTTGAGTGTAATAATCATTTTGTGAGTATGATTGATAATATGTAAATCTTCAAACAGTTTGAGGATGATGAGTGTTTTAGTAGATTGCATTTGTTAATTCATCCAGCAAAATCATCACAAACGCGAGTGTTTTCTATTTCTCGTACGAAATATTATGTAAAATGAGTTTCAGTATTATATAAGTATGTTTCTTATTCAACAGTACACTCAGTTTTCCGTTTTTCTTTTCGTCTTCGTATACGACGTATACGAACTGGCTGATCTGAGAATATGTTCTGATTTGACATGTGCGGTTGTATTATTCCATTAGAATTTATCGTTTATGTTCGAAGATGCTACTGACTTTATCGACACAAAAAGTATAGTTCGTCAAAGGCATAGTATCAGTGATAACTTCGAGTAATTTGGACTTGATTCTGCCAACACTTGCTTTATTTGCTTCAGTATGCATATACTGGAATTTTTTTTTGATAAGTATGGAGCACTCATTATTCATTGGAGTAGAGATGTGAATCGTATCGGTATCTATCAGGTTGTTGGGCATTGGTGCCCATTACGCCGGATTCGTTGCATGTGTGCAGATTATATCGTTGCCCACGAAAGTTACGAGACGGATTATAATTTCTTCGTGTGAAGTTTTCTGTTTGATCCCTATACTTCCTCTATCTGGCCTAATATACTTCTTTGGACAATCCTAATTGCTCTCATAGTGAGGGTCATCATTCTCGCAGCAGTTGTGTTTGGAGTTGTTTATAGAGGAAGTTTTTTTAACGGTTGCTACGATTGGTATCATAATAATGTTGTCTTGTGATGTGTAATGCTTGCGAAATGTGTTGAAGAATGCGTTTCATTGCATTCAGTCATTATTCGATAATGCAAACGAACGACTGAATGAAGTAAACTCGAGTACAATTGAGAAGAATGCATTTCGGTGTATTTCATTGACGTATCATATTTGTGCTATTGCCGGTCAGAAGTTCGCTGTTCAGAGTGGTATTTCAAACAGAAGTGAATTTAATGTCGTCTTATCGCATTTTGACAGTAATCAACACATAATGCTTTGGAAGTCAAGAGTGCTCCAGAATGAATTATGTCTCGTGAACGGTTCATATTGGCTGTTACCAAAACAGAAACGCTTTCTTTGCTTACTCATTTTTTTTACTGGGAAAAGAAATTTCGATCAGTCACTTGGAAATTTTTTATATACCAAATTTTTTATATATTTATATACCAATCTGGTTTTATATACCAAACCATCCGTTCATTTTGATAATTTGCGTGGCAGTTCTTCACAAGTTTTTTGTTTTACTCGCCTTATGTACTCAACAGTAATGTGCATGGATGGCTATTATTAACCTCTTTCAGTCTTTTCTCTACTGAGAAGATTGTCCCTGTCCACTTCATTTACTCAACCGGCTAGATTTTCTCTCAGATATATGCCATCTTTGTTTGACATCTTTCCTAAATTCACCCCTGTAACTAGATGATCGAATTCAAGAGTAGCGGTCTTGCACTTTCGACTTCATTTTTTATCGTTTCACAGTTTACATTAATCGTTTTCAGCTTAATATCTAACAATGTGTTTAGAATTTACTGATTGCTTTCCTTACGTTACTTGTATACTGAACATGATTACTTCGGTTTCGAAACTGTGCGATTTCGAATGGGTTTGGTACATCCTGGGTGGGCAGAGCTGTTTCGATTGCATTTTCAAGTATTGTTTTGGAAAATCGAGATTAGGATAGATTCCGTACAAGTTATTGAGTATGATGTTTTTCAATGTTTTATTGAACAGACGGTGTTCACTGAGAAAAACATTTGCATACTTTTTATAATTAACTGACGATGAGTGAATTATTAATCGTGAAATTCAAAATGAAATCAGAAGACTGGATCGTTTTCACTCGTGCAGTTTGGCTTCTCCTATCTCATTCCTAGTAATAAGATCTGAAATTCTCTCGTAGATCAATGAGCTGGGTGAAATAGTATTCGCTAAAATTAGTGGATCAAGTATCGCTGAGTCATGAAATGGTTTAAGTTCATTTACTAGGATTAACACGATCTCCGAATACTATTTATGAAATTGCAATCCATTAGTTGTTTGACGTTCAAAAAAGAAGTGTTAATTTGTTAGAGGGTGTTGATTCACTTAGCTGATGAATAAATTGAATAGGAGCACAAGTGAATCACCTTTGAAGTGGGAGGTTGTAGTGAAGAGATATTGAAGATGATCAAAAATGTAGGATACTCGTGCTCATGCGGAGAGCGCGAAAGAGGCGATCGATGGGAAAATGATTCACGGACGACCGGTACGTGTCCGATTCGCGGTACACGGTGCCGCGTTGAAAGTGAAAGAACTGTCGCCAACAGTGTCCAACGAGATGCTCTATCATGCATTCTCGGCATTCGGCGAAGTGGAACGTGCCGTGCACATAGTCGACGAGAAGGGAAGACCCACCGGCGAGGGAATTGTCGAATTTGAGCGAAAGCCTTCGGCTAACGAGGCACTGCATCAGATTCGTGACAAAGTATTCCTACTGACATCGTGAGTTTTTACAATGTGTAATCAATGAATGAATGATGATAGATCGATTGTGTTTATCTGCTCAAAATGATCACATCTCATTGCATACCAGCAACGTTCCGCATATATATGATGCAGCAAAGAAATGATGCGCGACGGATACGACTCATTTATACTGATAAGCATTTCATAGTTTTATCCGCCTTCATGAATCGCAATTTTCTGTTGCATTGGTATCGTTATGTGTATTTATCGAAAATACACAACGAGTAATTTTGGTGACCATAGAAATTCAAAGAGCGGTGGCAGTTGTTCGATGATGCACCATATGTTTCATGTGGTTAGGATTTTGCATTTGGCCTGAACTGTGAGGAACAAACGAATAGTTTAACTTTTGATAGAATGATGTGAAAAACGGAATGTTGTGGTGCGTTTGGTGAATTCAACAAATGCGCAGTTTTGAGAGTTTTACAATTGCAAATCAGAAAATCTGTTTTAAAGTCACCGAAAGGTTTTGATTTAAAATTCATGAAATATGCTCTGTATGTACGGATATCCACAGGTAATGTTGTGATTTTTGAAGCTAAGGCTTATTGGATGCATTCTCTCTCTCACGAAATTCAGAAAAATCTGAAAAATTAACGGGTTCTCTGAGTGATTTGTTGATAAATGACCGAAGAAGTTTTGCTGTCAACAAGTGGAAGGAAATTAGTTAATTTAAATTCCACTGGTGATTTCTCGAGTTCTAAACAAACGAAAGTGAATGTTTTTTAAAGAATGGTTTGGTCACTCAAGCAATATTACAACACTGTGAAATCAACGTGAGGAATATGGATTTATTTCAATGATCTTCATCGAATGATTTTAGTGGAAATAACTTCAGATCGTTTTTTCGTAATGAATTGACTCGTTTCGGTTGGGAGCTTATGGAAATATGAACATCAGATTAATCGTGGAAAGAGGGGTTTTGTGTTAGGCTAAGTGAAGGTCTGTGATAGAGTTGGTGTTAGTGGGTTTCAAAAAGCATCAGAGGAGTGAACTTAGGAAAACTAAAACTTAGGGATGGAATGGAATTTGAAAACTTAGGAATGGTAGAGTTAGTTGGTTAATGTAAAAGTGACATAAAGAGGGAGTGTTTGAGTTATACTCTGAGAAATGTTTTGTGATCACTTGAAATAGTTGAATTTTGTTGTTGTTGTTGTTGTTTTACGCTAAGAGGGAATTTGTTTCGTATAGGAGTCCAAAGCCGTTGGTTGTGGAAATGTTGGAGCCGAGAGACGAAGACGACGGACTTGCTGAGCGTATGATACCACGTAATGCTCAGCTACAAAAGTAGTTTATTTATTTACATTTATACCGTTATTATTATTACTATTATTATTATTATCATTATTAATGCCATTATTGTTTCTGTGATTTTTTAAGTTTCAACTTCATTAACATTTCTTCAACTTCATCAGTTCACATGTTTATTTAAGTTCCGTTTTTTTTTGTTTTTTTGCTTCACTGGAAATGTTCATGTTTATCATGAACAGTCAAATTATTTTGAAGCAGTGAATCGCTTTTTGCAGTTGTTAACAGTTTTGAATTGTTGTCAATCGCAAATTAGTTGATTTTACAATTGCACTGAAGAGCTCCACTTTTGAGAAATCAACTGGAACTTATTTTATTCAGTGTTTCATTTCTTCTAAGATGAAGTTTGCTTCACGGATCAACTTCGAGTAAAATTTTGATAGCTATCTGATCAGAAATGATCACCACTTGACTTGTGGTTTCTTTTCGTTTATTCAAACAATGTGTAATTGGTGAACAGCTGGGCAGTTGTTGGCTTCTTCTGTGGAATGTGCACAACTCTGGTTTGAATGTTGTCGTGATATCTTTACCGTGATCAGCGTTTAGCAAACATCTTCGTGATACATTCGTTCGGCTTTCTGTTATCATCAGTTTCTTGATAACCGACCGATCAAGATCGTGTCTCAGTTGACTTTTTACACTATGCTGCAATATCACCTTTAACGCAAACAATGTCTGACCTATATGCACACCGATACAAGCAACACGATGAATTCACAATGTGAATTTAAAATGGACTGACTCATAATGCTGAAGTTCACTTCGAAACATCACCATCATCATCCCCTCTGGACTTTTCTCTTGATTCAGTTGATTTCCATTCATTCAGTTGATTTTGTTCAAAGCATCTTCGAGGACTATTGGACTTGGACTTTTATTCTGTTGAAGTGTAGTTTCGTGTGTGAAACAAATGCTGTTCGTAAATGGTGCATTGGCACGAGAATGATACAGAAGTGGAAGGTAATCACGATATCAAATACAAACCATTGTTGTGCACATCCGATTAATATACGAAGAATTTCAACTGATTGCTTTCTCGATTGTGGTCTCTTTGTGGTTTACTTGGTATTATAACATTTACTGCAACTTATTTCTTATTGGTTCATGTTTTGGATTTCCATAATTGGTGGTTTTAGAAGATTCTTTTAAATCTAGTTTCGTTTAGTCCGAAGACTCGATTCTTGACGAAGACTTCGCAGTGTTTTTTCTCTCAATGTCTTTTTTTTCGAATCCGAAATATTCGATAGACTCTTGAGAAGGAGCCGTTTGAAGGAGTGGAAGTAGGATGAATTTCGCCTTCGGCTTATTCCTCAAGTATTTTTGGATAGCACATGAGAGGAGTTATTGTACTTCCTGTTCTGGTCGATATGATCTGTTGGTTTTATTGCTTTCTGAGTTGTCTAATTGACTGCTTATGAAGGTTGATTCACTGGACAAGTTTGGAATGTGTCTTTGTACTTTTCATAATAGACAAAAGATATTTTACTGGTATTTCTACGTCTTAATTATGTGTAGGGAACGAGAATTGGGTCCCCGTTTTCCACCGAGCAATAGTTTCGAGTTTGTGTTCGGTCAGAAGTGGAAGGAGCTTTATGAGGTGGAAAGACAGCGTAAAGCGCAACTGGACGAAGAACTAAAAGAAGCTCGTAGACGTTTGGATGCTGACATGGAACTGGCCTATCAAGACTATCAAACGCAAATGCTTCGTGAAGGCAAGATTTATAAATGATTCTTTTGATACGACTTACTTCAGCATTTTCACACACTCACTCCATTCATTGAGGAGTTGGTGTGTGTGAAACATTTCAATGTTTACGACGGGGTTTGCTTCGATTTTTTGCTTCATATTGCAGTTGATGATAAATCATATAGTTAGGTATGTATGTATGCTGTATATGTATTTTCTAACAAGTGAATTTACGACGACTAGTGGCACCAGAAGGAATTAGAACTGAATTGTTTTTTTTTGTCTGGAGGAAACGGTTCAGTTCAATTTCTATCATCAATATGTCGTCATACGTTGTCATATCATTGCCTTAGCGTAAACATATTGCGGGACAGTTTTGAATACATCTGGAAATGCGTATCTCTCATTTATTGTGACATTATTGTCGGGATGAAAGTAGTGAATTGGATTTGATATCGAAACGAAAAGGTTCCTTTGAATGCGTGACAAATATGACTGATTGCTTGTCAGTTTTGCATCTCTTTGAATGATCTGCGTTGTTTTGGTTTGGTTTGATGAGAGGGACAGTTGGAATTGTATGAGGTTGAAATCGTGATGAGGCTCTAACCTCATAATTGGCAGTCGTTCGCAGTTATTCGACCTTCATTGCTTTCTAGCGCAGATACATTCCTTCAGATCTCAAAAACAACGGCTTCATGCACTAAATGTGGTCAACGTGAAATCACATTGAAATTTCATGTTCGCAGAATATCTGAAAACTTTTATCAAGTTATTAGTAATCAAGGATTCTCGTGATTGTAATGACCGATGTTGATGTTTCGAATATTTAATTGTGTTCATCATAAAACTGAATTGTGAACTAATTTGATGGAACGAACACAGTGGTGATCTTAATCGATCGAAGTGTCCTTGATCAAGCTGGATCAGCAATCGAGAGTTGTAGCCAGAAGTTATAGTGCTAGTATGAAAGTAATTATGTGCATGCGCATATGGTCCAGTTGATGAAATCACTATGAAAAGAATGCGATGCTGCTCTGCAGCTTTTTTTTATCTTCAGTTTTTTGTTTTGTTTCTGAATGATTCCTTATCAATCTATGCGTGAGAGGCATATGTGCGATAACGGTTCGCTGCAATTCCTTGGTCTATTTCCGTCGCTGTGCTTTCTTCATTTTTTTAAAATTGTGTGTTGCAAAATGATATTGAATGTGATGGATTTTTAGATTTGGCCAGAAGACAACAGGAGTTGGAACGTTTGGAGGAAGCGAAACGTCAACGTATGGCACAGGTTGCGGCACGACGTGGTGAGCTACCCACTTCGATAATTGGTAATGCACCGCCGCCACAATCAGTCGGCGGCCCTCCACCGGGTCAAGTCAACTCGGGTAGTGGTGTACCACCACCACCTCCTTCTCGTGGTGAATTCTTCGGTGCGGGAGGTACCACTCCCAGAGGTGCGCCTCCACCTCCTAGTCATCATCGTTATACTACTACTAATTCATTTGGCTAATTCCTTCCTGTCCTTGTTCCCGATAAATTGCGACGATTGATTATTTTGTTGTTTCGATTTGACTCGCTTCGCTCACTTCTTTCCTATGCGTTTATGGAGGCACGATCGTTTTGAGTGATCGAACGTCGGTTGGTTTACTCGAGGGTTGACTGGGCATAGGACATAGGTAGTAGTGATATTACTGGCGATTTTTATCGTATCGCTGAATGTTAGCGATGTTATTGCTAAGGTCTATTTTAGGGAGGTTGCATTACTAAATGAGGTTTTTTTTGTTTTTATTATACTGTGGTTGTTTTTGAGGTTTGCTTCTTTTCACGCACACACACACATACACACACACACGCACACACACATATATACACACTTTTGCCCCACCGTGCAGTTTTGCAGTTCAGTTCAGATTTTCGTAAAGAAGTGGTGAAGAGTACATGTTCGTTGTTGGTGTTATAGGAGGACCGTTCGGCGGCGGGCCAGGAGGAGATATGATACGCGGTCCAGCGCCAGATGTTTTGGGAAGAGCGCCACCACCTGATATGATGGGACGTGGTGGAGGTCCACCAATGGACGGACCAATGAGTCGCAATATGGGTCCACCATTCCAGCAAGGACCGCCAGGTCAAGGAGGTCAACGAGGCGGCGGTGGCCCTGGGGGACCCGGTCGGTCTTCTAAACCTATAACTACTATATTTCTGAGCTTGCGATTCACTGGTGTAGTAAGATTAATTTAGATCGAAAACACACACACATGCCATCATATGGTGTTGTATGATAATTTTGTGAAAATATCAAATGCCAAATTTCTCTGTGGGAATTTCTGAACGGGTTTATTACATTTCAGATCCAACTCTCGTGCAAGGTGTACAAAAACTTCTACAGATCTTCAGAACTGACACGCCATCGGGTCAACGGCAGATGCAAGTACGGGTTTGTTGTTTTTGCATCTTGTTTGACTACTCATTATTGTTCGAATCAATTTTGCTTCATTTTCCATAATCAGTTATGACAGATGATTGTAATCGAATCGAATCAGAAAACTTTGCTTCGATCCTCCCTCATTCCCATACGAGTGCATTCAAGAAACTCGCGTGGTTATTCCTGGAGGTAGAGCAATGAATTGATGAGTTCTCGTGCAGCTTGCTGAGTGTTCTTATAGTAGTAGGATGAGAACAGTCCATACAAGTTGATTTGAATTGATATTCAGTTTATTTGCAATTTCCCTTTGCATTTCAATCGCTCTTTCCGGAGATTCTGGAACGTCGTGTTTTGAAAATTGCTAATTTCAGCCACCACAAGGATTCGGAGGTGGTCCAGGCTACGGAGGTCCAGGCGGACCGGGACCAATGGGTCCACCCGGAGGTCCTCCATTCGGCGGCGGTCCACCTGGTGGTTTCCATCGCGGTCCACCGGTTTCGGACTTTCAGCCGTCTGAGAAGCGGATGCGACGTTGAGCGTATGGTACAATGTTGATGCCCCAGAATAAACGCGGAGTCTTACAGTAGCAGTACTGATTCAGGAGTGTTTTTGGTGTCTGAGCTGAATTCGTATTTTTTGTTCACGATCAGTGCAGTTGCAACGGTTTTGCTGGAGCACCAGCATGATCAGTGTCCGTAATTAATTTATGTTCTCATACGATGTTTCATTATGATGACACCGCAATTCACTCTATTCATTTGAAATTTTTTGAGATTGTCGTTTTGTCATCGCTCGATATCATGAAAAGCATTCAAAAACCATTCAAGTGGATGTCATAATCATTCAGTTTATTGTCTTGTTGCAGTTTTCATAATAATGATTGTTGTTGCTATGTTGCCACCAGATATCATACGATTAATTGTGTTGTTGTCTTGATTACTACTCATTTGATGTCATCACCATTCGTATTGTCGCAGTTTTATGCGTTATTCGTATTTTCGTCGTCATTGCTATCGATGTTATTGTGGTTCTCGTTTTCATTTTTGCCACTATTACCAAATTGTTTGAAGAAGAGAAAATTTAGACTTCACATTTGGTACAGTTTTTCGAAAGATTGAGATTAGCAGTGGCGTGTTTTCGATGATATATCTTGCTGAGCTAGGATTTTTCAAGAAGTTGATGTTCTTTTTTTAATTTTTTTATTTTATTATGATTCAGCAAATCATCGCTGTTGAAAGATAATTTATTTTGATGTTTCAGTTTGTTTTGTTTTTGGTTTTGATGAATTTTGTATTACCCATCGTTTTTTTTTGCAACATTTATCGGGGAATCTGCTTCTGATGGCATTGATCTCGTCGATTGTTGATTGACGGCAATTTAAGCGAAAGGAAATTGTTGAGGTGTTATTCGTGTCCAATCCCGCGAGCCTATCTTGTTTCACTTTCTTATGGTTTGATTTTTTTCGGAGTTTTTACAATTGTGAAGCATGGATTTGCAGGTTTCAAACCTTGATGTTCACATTTTTCACTTCACCGGGGCAGTGCCTGTGTCTTATTGGACCCGGGCCCTTCTCCCCCTGCCCCGTCCCCTCGCGTCCACTCGCCATCTATTTACAATTTAAGTAATGACAGTTATTTGTTGTTGATTGTAACTCGTTGTTTTCTTTTTGATGATGTCTCATCGCTATTATTGTTGTTGTTGTTGTCATCTCGGAAACACTGTCGAATATCGACCCAATTTTCATGAATTTCATTATTGTCTATTTTTCATTGTTCTCCTTTTATCACACTGCTTCTTTATTCATATTTGAGTGATAACAACAATAAATTTGACAAACTTATATCATCGTGCTTCCTTTCACACAGCCAGCCGTACACGCATAAGCGGACAATTGATATCATCACATCTCAGATTTTGGGCTGATTTCGTTGTTTCCTAAGAGAATTTACATGCTATCATAAAATTTTGAAAATAGAGTCAAAGGAACAGACAGATGCATGTACGTACGTATGTACTCATTCAGTTCAATTACGATTTCAAGAACATTTATTGTACACAATGATAAATCTCGTTGGAATGAATTCTCAACAAAACACTAATTCAAAGCGATTCGTTTATTATCAAGTGTTCTCGACGAGTATATCAAAGAAATCATGCACTAATAATTGTAGGAATACACAATGGACGCTGACCAACGACGTCCAGCACATGCGGCGACCAGTGCGAATCGTAAACCGCGTTTCATTAGACCATGTATGTGATTGGTTTGTTACACAATCGGAATTGAATCGGTCACTGATTCGTTTTGAATCATTTTTGACTGAGACAAGAGAGTTGCATTATTAAAGACGAGAGTGGTCTACAAAGACGAGATTCTATACTTGATGACTGAATTCATCTTCATAAAAATTAGAAATGCTTGAGCTCTGTTGTACAGTCAGAATCACAGCAACTCACCTGTGAATGAGACGAATTGATCAAAACTTAATGCATTATATATCATTGACGGAACTGATAGTGATCCACCCAAGTGGTTAACACTACAGTTCAGTGCTATCGAAAACGATCGTTTTTCAGTGTTGAGTTCCATAGATTGGAAATTATCATGATGATTTGGAATGTTCGCAGAAATGTCATGGTGAAAAGCCTAGACAATAAGCTGGTGCAGAACGAAGATCCAGCGGTGAAATTTCATTGGAAAATATGCATAAAAATCTATTATTGTGAGTGAATTTATTCAGAGCATGGATAAGCAGAAGGAAGGGAATTCAAAAGAGAGTGAGATAATGTCTCATTGAAATGTGAAATAATTCGGTTGGATTACAGCCGATGATGATGTGCTTGCGGATGATCGCCATAAGGGTCCACTGGTACTAGAAGAGCGAGCAGCTGAATCAAGTGTTGAAGTGGATCTGGGATGTTCAATCGTTTACAACAATCCTTATGTGCTATTATCTATTCAACAACAAAGATCAAGACTACCCATATTCAAGGTATTCATGTAGAATTACCAACAGCAGTATTCAGTAAAAGCGCATTTGATTGCACGAGTAACTGAATGCAAAATCAGTATAGAACATAGAATAGTCAAAGAGAAGCCAAATGAAGACAAACAGAATCAAATTATAGATATTGAGAGATATAAACAAAAGGCGATTTCATCGTTTCGCTAATCATAAATCAACGGGATAAGAAAGATGACGAAACGAAGGGTGTTGCGTATCTATTGAACATACCCATTGCATAGCAACTGAATTGATGAACTGTATAAGCTAGGTCACGTATCGTTGCTGGCTTTCAGAATCGTAATCATATTTTGTATCTGCTGGAGAAGTATCGAACGGTGATCATTGTCGGTGAGACAGGATGCGGGAAAAGCACTCAGATACCTCAGGTTCGCTAGAACGCTAGATGCGTCTTCACTTCTAATGCTAACCGCAATTTGGATTTCTTCATATTGCCCTAGTCACGATTCACTACGAGATCAAAGTGATGGATCCTTTCATGCTTAGATCCATTGAAGTTTCCACTGTGTTTTGATCGCTTTCATTAGCGATTCAATGAAATCGAAAATTTTTTGATCCTGAGGATATAGCTTAAGAGTTTTCAATAGAGTATGAAAGCACTCAGCGTTTTCAGTACCTCATGGAAGCGGGTTGGGCAGCAGATGGTCGTAAAATTGGTATCACTGAGCCGAGAAGGATTGCTGTCGTAACGGTGCGTAACTTTTAGAATTCATTTGGCTATTATTCCCTTTAGTTTGTTGTCTTATTGTTTCATGGTGATAAAGCCAATACGATGTTCTGTTTCGTTGCTTTTGAATGGTTTATGATTCAGAGCCTTTATCGAAAATCCGCTTCGTCAAAGCATGCTTGATTCGTTGAAATTTGAAATAATGAATATTGAGTTGCTCTGTATTCATTGATCCATACATATGTCTTTGGTTGATCTCGTTTCCAAATATAAGAATATATTCACTCACTGATCCTGCAAAATCCATTGAATGATAAAAATTCGACATTTAAAGTTGGCGAATCGAGTTGCTGAAGAAACGATGTGCAGTCTTGGAGAGGATGTTGGCTATGTGGTTCGTTTCGATGATATGACTGATGAAAGAACGAAAATTAAGGTTGAATATTTTCTTTGATTACGTTTGAAACAAAAAAGGAATATCCAACAAATTGACTGAACCTTTAAAACGTTTCCGATTCATTACTTCTGAAGTGTATCACACCAATGATACAAATGCTTCATGCTTGTCACTTGTGTAGAATGCGAAAATGAAGAAACGCTTTTTATTGGTCGATGTGTTGTTGTACTTGGAAGAGTTTTTGACTAAAAATGAACCGAATAACTTTTCAGTATATGACCGATGGCATCATTCTTCGAGAACTAATGTCCGATCCACTTTTAACTCAGTATAGGTAATCAGTGATTTCAATTTTATAACCGTTTTACTCTTCTTTGCTCTGTATTCCAAGCAATTCAAGTTCGCATCCTGATATCGGAGAGAGATTTTTTCCGAAATTCCGTTTGTTTCAATGTCTTCGATTATTGCTCAGATATGAATAAAGAATGACTCTTTTCACAATAGAGTTTTGAATATAAGGAAAAGCTTTCAACAGTGCGAACGGAAAAATTTTAGCGGTAGCATATTTTTTAGAGAATGATATTGCAATTGCCTGTCTCCGTTTCAGTATAATAATGGTTGATGAGGCGCACGAGCGATCCATAAACACGGATTTGGTTTTGGGTTTACTGAGGAAGATTCAATTGATTCGCAATGACCTCCGGGTGATCGTTTCATCGGCCACACTAGATGCTGTTGTGAGTTTATGACTCAGTGAAAGCTTTTGAATGTTTTAGCAAAGGCCTTTATGATCTTGTTTGCAGATCCCAATGTCTCAATCGTTTCATCAGTAAGCAAGCAATTAGTGTTGTTGTATTTCAGCTGTTTCGCGATTTTTTCGAAATGAACGAAACGAACAACTCGAATCAAGATACGGCAACGATCATATCGGTTGAAGGACACATGCATCCAGTGACTGTTTATTATACAAAAAAGTGCTGTTTTATCAGACATTGGCTTGTTCCTTCCATTCACAAAAATTTCCATTTTAAAATCGAAATATTTTCATCCGATCCGAGAAACATCCAGCCTGAAAATATTCATTTAGTGTTGCACCATTGTTGTTTGCGTGAAGACCAATAATGATAGTGTAAAGTGGCGTTTTTTAATTTCATTTTGCTTCATCTCCATTATGTGATAGCGATTTCAGCGGTGTGCCGGACTATATACAGAAGACAGTTGATACAGTACTGGAACTGCATAAGACTGAGACTACTGGTGATATATTGGCATTTTTGACGGGTCAAGATGAGGTTTATTTTGGTTATTTGCAAAATGAGCTTTTTTAGTATTCGATTTGTTAGTCAAGAAGTTCAACACCCAAAAGAAGTGTAGACATTGATTGGAATGTATCAGTGATCTGATCTCTTTATAAATGGCTCATTATCTTTCGTTATCCAACGAGAACCGCTTTGAATTTCTTCTGCGATTGATTTGTTGAAATTCTTTCTATTGGTCAATTCTGTTGGACGATATGGAACTTTGTATTTCTTCAGGTGGAATTAGCTTGCAAGCAGTTGATCGAGTCTACGCGCCAACTGAAAAACGTTGATAAGTTATGGGTTGTGCCTATGTATGGTGCACTGCCGGCCAGAGAACAGGTTTGTTTTTGGAATTTCCTCTTGTAATTACTAGCAGGTGCTACCTCAATGTCCTGAACTGATCGCTACCCATCGATACTGTCAGCACACCAGATTCGATGTGTTCTATTGATATGTCAATGTTTCAATGTGATTAATTGCTTGAAGAATGACTGATTCAAGAACTTAATGAAACAATGTATTCATTCGGTACAAATTCAGTTGAAAGCGTTCGACTCAACTCCGTATCGAACCAGAAAAGTTGTTATCGCCACAAATATTGCCGAAGCATCAGTGACAATACCCGGAATTGCATATGGTTAACGTTTTGATGGCAGTCTTGTGCTTGATTATTAAATATATCGAGAGTTCATGATGAAGGCTGCAATGGAAAATTTATCTATTCTAAATGTTTCACTATCAGAGGTTTTTGAATAGGTTGATCAGTAATTCTGTTGATCGAAATTCAGATTGTTTTTGCCTGTTGAAAATTAATTTTCTATTAGTTTAACACAGACATTCTCATTCAACTATTTGAATGTATTCATCAATGTAAATATTTTCCAATCGTCGTCATTGTTCAGTGATCGATTGTGGATTCGTGAAGATGCGTGCCTTGAATGCAGAGAACGGACTCGAGACCCTAATGACACTGCCTGTCTCTCGGGCCGCAGCCAACCAACGAGCCGGTCGTGCCGGTCGTGTACGACCCGGCAAATGCTATCGTCTCTATCCACGTTCGCTTTCGTTCATCGATTGTTCAGTCAGAATGCTGTTTCAATTATTTTTACTTTTCCTTATAGCTGTAGACGAACTATAAAAGTTGTTCACTTCAGAGAAGGAATTCGACAAACTAATGGAAGCAACAGTACCCGAAATGCAACGATGCAATCTAGCGCCTGTGATACTACAACTGAAAGCACTTGGAATTCACAATGTGCTTCGATTCAACTATATATCTGTGCGTTGTGCTTGTTTTTCTTTCGAAATTTGATCGCCTCATTTTGTAAAACAACATCATTAGTATCATTTAATAAGGAACGAATGACTCCATATTACTGATTTAAAGTGAATTTGTTTCAGAACTGTTGTGTCTGAAATGGATGATATCATTTTTCAGTTTCTGGGTTTAAATGTCGAAATTTCAGCGGCCACCATCATTTGCAATGGTCGAAGGATTGCAGTTGTTGTACGCGTTAGGCGCGCTCTCGAAAGATGGCCTCCTAACGAATCCTGTCGGTATTCACATGGCCGAATTCCCGTTGCCACCGATGCATTCGAAAACGCTACTTGCATCTGGTAAGGCGTATGAATGATTTAGCGATGTGACTGTAATCATATGACAAGTTCTGTTGTGTTGTTGTTGTACTTCAGTGTTTAATGTCCTCATTTCAGGTGAATTTGGTTGTAGTGAAGAAATGGCCGCAATTGTGGCGATGCTGCAGATTCAAGATCTCTTCTTATTCCCATCGAAAAGTCGTCATAGAGCGGTTAGCTTTTCTTTTCTTTTTTTCTTTCAGTTCTAATTTCCACTCAGTTTGTTCGCGTTTGTTTCCGATAAATCGATGCGCGCTTGTATTGTGTTTAAATCGCTCAGTTTGTTCACTCGAATTTTCAGGAAATTATGAAACGAAAATTCTCAGTTGAAGAAGGCGATCATTTAACGATGCTGAACGTTTTCACGAATTTCGTCGATGTGAGTTGTTCGAAATTCTTAGCTCATTTTACATTTACGTTTGATTTTCAGTCATTCTCAATATTTTATTTGCGTTCCTCTTTCCCGAAATTGCTATCTACAGCAATGTACCGTTCCTTCGCATCGATGGAATAATTTCAGAGTGGTCGTTCAAAGCAGTGGTGTAATCAACACTTTGTCAACTATCGTGGTCTATGTCGTGCGTTAAGTATTCGTGATCAAATGATTCGACTGCTGAAAAGATATGAAATACCAATTGTTTCGTGTCGGAGTGAATCTGGTTTGTGACTAGACTCAGTTCATTTTTGGATCAATTTTTACATTAAAAACAGTGGTGGATGGAGTATTTTGCATAGTTGAATGTTATTGCGTTGAAAATTCTCATACATAAATACAGACAAGCATTATGAATTGGCTGATAATATTCGTTGGTACTGAGGGAATAGCTTTGCAGGTGCAAGCTCAATGATACGTCGATGCCTCGTGAAAGGTTTCTTCTCACAGGCGGCACAATACCATAGCAGTGGTGATTATGTGACCGTGCGAGAGGATTACCACTTCAAAGTCTATAAAGGCTCAGCGCTTATGTATCGAAAAGAATTCCCGAAATGGTAAATGACTGCAAACTGTTCAAAATATCTCGCCGCTCGCGTAGACTAATTCATTTTCGACTACAGTTTCTTCAGTGCTTTAGTTCAGTTATCGTAACGGTTGTTTCAGGGTGATTTTTTCGGAAGTATTACAAGACACGATTCGTGACGTTAGTGTTGTTGAGCCGGAATGGTTATATCAACTGGTTCCGGAATACTACGAATTCGGAACGGTAATAAATTTTTTCTCGGTAATGCCGGAAAGATTCTAAAATATTTGCGTAAGCAGTTCACATCAGTTGAAGTAATCATCTCTCAAGTTTTCAAAATGATAAATCATTGAAGTTGTATCTTTCAAATGCGAATAACTGAAGAAGCAACTTTGCAGGATAGTGAAATCGCCAGAAAACGTCTGAAGGGAGATCAACAAACTTGAGAAGGATGTAACGCTGACATACAACAGTATTACATTCCGATGTGTGACTCAAGAGGATTGTTTTGCGGAGAACTGAAGATTGAACATGAATATAATGCCTTTAGTGTATTCCTTATGATGTTTACGTTCAATGTTCTGATTATTTTTTTTTTACATTCATGATCTCATAATCTCTGTATATAGCGGATGGTTGCTGTTGAGTGAATAATTTGATCAGTTGGAAAGTTAGTTATTGAACTGATTGCTCAAATAGTTTGCAATTGTTGTGAGGGATTCGATGTATTAACACAACGCATAAATTGAATGAAAAAGAAGAATTACAGTGCATTTGGCATGATATTATTACGCAGTCTGAATTGTTTCAATGAATTTGACAGTCTTGCGATCAGTAGAATTAGGTGGCAGAGTGAAGCACTTGAACAAGAAACTCAAAAAATTCCCGATCAGTCAGCTTGATGTATTTCAACGATAGACAAAAGAAGCACACTTGTATTTCGATGAAATAAGCAATCGCACATTCAGCATGTGTTCTCTTTGTGTTACATTTGAACGAAAAACGATGAAGCATGAATGAGTGTGGTTTTCATGCGTTCAAAGAATTATTTATGGAATTATTGAAAATGTCCTATGTTTGCATGCGATGTAACGTCAGTGAAGGTTGGAATGGAAACTAAAAGAATCATAAAAACATTAGAAAAGAAAGCACACCAAAATGCGCATTCATCAGGAATTGTGAAAAAGTTGAACAATCACCACTATGAGTCATTAGTGTTGAAGGAAAGGGAAAATCTTATTCAAGCAATTATTCAATTATAACATTTTCAAACAAACAGAAAGACTGGCTGATTCTTTTCAGGTCAGAATTTCATGATATGATACAAATTAGAATGAAGCTTTCGAACGGTTTCACACTCCCTAGCTATTCATTTAATAATAAGCACATTGTTGCTTTCACCGCATTAGTTGTTTGGTGTTGATCTCGCTTGCAAGCAAATGTTTCCAATTGTATGCAGCATACCAGTCACTAGACTGCATAACGGTATCAGTCTCGCTGCCATCTTATGCCATTGAATATTTATTTGAGTCATTTGAACAGGCATTTCATTGGATATTAATCATATTCTACAGTGATATTGTATGCTTTCGGAAAACACTTTTCCTCAAACTAATAAATCCAAATGGTTACTCGCTCATTCATGCTCACAACAGTTCAGGAAGCAGCTCTTCGTTTGATTTAACTACCCATGCGCAATCTAGAAGGGTCGAAGCAAACTGAAATCGATAATGATTTGCTGCTTTTGCAAAATCTTTTAGTTTAACACATTTGAATGAGATGTTCAGGTTGAAGTGTCGAAGATCACCTGTGATCTTTGCTCAGCTTAGAACAAATCTTGGGATTCTCGCATCTTACATGCTAATAGATATTCACCTAGAATTTTTGTTGTTTTCGCATCCGTATAAAAGTAATCCAGGCTGAAAATTACTATTCTGCTTCTCCAAAATTTGAATATGTCATGATTTTGCATTGTATATACTACGACTCCAATTGTGCAAATACAATTTTTAACTGACAAGTGTTCAACGTTGTCGCCACTGATAAACAACTGCAACTTTTCAGATAGATACAATGTGATTTTTAGAATGCATTCATAAATATTCTTTAATCGAGTTGAGTAACAAATTTTGCAACGAATCAATTTTCAGATGTTACTCGATTTTTTGTTCACGTCAGTGATTAGTTATCAGTTCACCGTATTCATCTCCTTACTCTCCTTACATGCTAATATTCCAGTGGTGAACGCACGCCCGGTAGATATCAGCTGTGATGCAATCGCTTTCAGAGGTACTTTGGTGAAAATTGCATTTTTAAACGAACTTTAGCATATCCAAATGAGAATGAATGTCATTGTTTATTGTCAGTTATAATCAGTGATGTCTCTATTCCAGTTAAACTGTTCTATTCCTGTTCTGTTCCGTGGTATAGAATAGAACAGTTTTCAAAAAAGTCGTATAGAGACATCACTAGTTATAATGAGTGTTGATAGCATTGTTTGAATCGCATTGGATTGGCAGTAAGAGTCAGCGTGATATTTGCATTTCAATAAAGCCATAATAGTTTTTCGGTGAACATCGTTCAAGCGCACCGATTCGAGTAGGGTTTCACACATGAACTAAGCGTTCACAGAGCCAATGGGGCAACTGAGTGTGTTGAGAACTTCGGATAGTTATCCAAATTATTTGATCACTTCAAAAAACGAAAACATTAATGTGAAATTTAAGGCAACAATGCACTTGTGCAATGGCAGCTCAACTTTATCTGTGGTGTGAGTTTGTTTGTTTTCTTTAAAGAAGTAGCTATCACTCCGAATTCACAAACATTTTCGAATTCTCTTACGGGCAAACAATTGATCTTCAGTTCAGACACTCATTTTGCGAAAAATTCTTCATTCCGATAATTTTGCATTATTCGTCTAATGGTAATTTGGATATAGACTTACATACAGTAAAATTCAGTTGGATTGTTCATGTTGTTGTTGTTATTATCATTATTGCATTTTCATATCTGATTTTTAAATTCATTGAATTTCCCATATTACTGATTCCATATTATTGACTCATTTCCGATATATTTTACCGGTGAATCTTCCAAATCCTCAAGTCAACGTTTCAGTTGCAGATAGAAATTCGTACAGCAGGTCAGCCGTATTGTTGTTGTTACATTTTCACAACAGGACAAACATGGTGGGGAATGCAGCCGAACTGTACGGCGGTCAAGCATCCTATAATCGATTACACTCCTGAAGCTCACCAACCGAACACACAAAATCCAACCACTCAACAGTCAATTAGCGAAACAACACCGACGCAGACCGTCAGTGAGGGTAGTTCACCAGAAGCAATGCCTTTAGTAGATGGAACGCCTGAAAATGGCGATGATTCGAAGAAACCACCTCGGAAGGATGGCAACGAAATTGACAGCGCACCGACGACAGAATCTTCTGATAGAGTGACTCTTCGCAATGATAATAGTAACGGGAATGTTGCGTCAAAATCGAATACTTTTGACGTTCCACTGTACATAATTTTATTATCCAACTTTGTGCTTTGAAACTGACTGTCACCTCAACACGTGCTTCAAAACGTTCAGGAAATGGAACTGAGAGGTGAACTGAAGAAGACGTTTAGTTAGGAAACTGATTTCCTCATATTTTCAAAGATTTTTACATCTCTTCTGAAAATAAAACGATACGAACTCTTAAATCATAGTCTGCGTTGAGCGAATTCACCTCATACACACATGAGCGAATAGCTGATGCGGTTTCGACTTGAACACTTTATAAGGAAGAGTTTTTTAAGAACTCTTTGCTCCATACTAATAGAGCTGATGTGATCAGTTTCTTCAGAGGGTTGGTTACACTTCTGAAGGAACTACTTCGTGTGCTTAAAGTTGATAAATTTCAAATTTTTATCAAATTGATCCTTTGAAATTTTTCATAAATTGCACAATATCTTCATTTCATACTTTCGAATGTTTGCATCTTTGTTATTTTTGTGTTTGATGTAATATTGCAGTGAACATCGACTGTATCATTCCCTAACTTTGTACTGAAATATTAAACTGTTGTCACTATTATTGTTGATGAAATTCACAGAACCTTACGTTGTAATGTTTCGAAACATACGAAAACGCGAGTACGGTGGTCGACTTTCTAACGTCAGTATTGTAAACAGCATTGGAGGAAGTGTTGTATAAGGTCGACTGGATCGTTGATATGATGAAATTATCTGGTCGTAGTGGCGAAATTTCAAATGATGCTAGTTTGAAGAGGCAATCTAAACGGCTAATAGTGGATAAAATGCGATTTTATTGTTGATCAAACATGCATCGCAAATGATTGTTCATCAATTTATGGTTCTGTCAAATGAAACAACGTAATGATTATCGATATGTGTGATGAAAATATCAAGTAGTTATTGTTGAAAACACCAGTTGAAGCATTATTTGAATCCATACTATCAGAAATGGTCGTAGTGAAATTGCACAAGTCTCCTTTACAGCAACACAACGATACCGATAGATTCTTCCTCATGAATTTTGCTAATGTCTTATAACATTTCTCTCCATGAAATTCGGTTTTGTTGTTTAATGCGAAAAATCCAAACAAATAGTATTTAGTGAAGTAACCTTGCTGCATTTCATCTTTGATAACAAAACAATTATTCGAACAAAAATTATAGTCGGAGTTAAGCAGTTGAAAATATTGCTCGTTAGTTTAGAATCATGCATGAAAAGTCAAAATGAGTTAATGCAAGTAGCATCGATTTGAGATTTGATGAGTATTTCCGTTGATTTTGTACAACGCATAATGCTTAGTTCCCATAGAATTAGTCCGACAGTTGAAGTGAGTTTGCGAAGGTATCTCATAGTACTGAGCGGACTCATTGTATCGCCTAGTTGCAGTCAATTGATCTCAACGTTATTCATCTATCGGCATTTGACAAGAAAAGTTCAAGAAATGACGTTTGTACCGTTTCGTACCCTGTTTCTTAGTTCACGGATGTTACGAGCTGTGAAAAAATTGACATGACAAAAAGAGTCAACATAGTGACAAATCATGGTTTTAATTTGATTTGTCACCTAATACGGTTGAAACAATTGAAAAATGATGTGCGACTGAGATAAGTTGAGGTTGTTTTCAACCGGATTGCCGCACGTTGTGTACAACAACAGCGCAGCAGTCGAATTACTGCAAAATTTGCACATCTCCTAAACTCAACTACCATACAATTTGTTTCGGTGTTTTCGCTGCAAATCCAAACTGGTAGAACTTGTTTTGTTTCCAGCAAAATCTGTCTTTTTTCTTTTGATTGTGCACATTCTCGTTAGTGATACCTACAAAAACATCACTAATGAATTGTGACAATTTCGGCTGAAAGTTCCCGAAACACAATATCAACTGATCAAATTTGCTGAATTTTTTGCTCAACAAACAGTTGCGCTGAAACACTGAGAAAGTTTCAAAAATCGTTTAAATACTCGGAATCTCTTCGCTGAGATCGATTATTGAGGTTCCTCTTCGCCGAGATCGGCTCTAATCAGTGGATTTGTTCCTTCGATTTGTTCACAAGTTTACTCAACTGAGTTTACTTCAAAACAATTGTTTTGAAGGTTTTTTCTATGTGTTGGAAATGTGATGGATGAACGGATGAATACATCGATACATACTTGTTGATTGATATCTTAATGTTGGTGTGATTGCAATCGCTATGTAACACATTTCATCTTCTTAGGAAGTAAGTAGGTAGTGTCTGTTCGGTCGGCATCAATGAGGCAATGAAGCGGAATGAGGTGATCAGGTGATTATCAAAAACAAACACATAACTAATCCTCACTCTTATCTTTAGTTAGTGTGAGAATTTGACAAGAGAATTCTCTAGCGTAGTGGGATGTTAATATGCGAGAGAAAGTCGTCTTCTCGATTGCATTTTCTTAAAACCAACAAGTAGTGGTGATTCATCGTGTTTGCACTTCTTTCATATGTTCGCTTTCTTGCATGCTCGTTGTTTTTTTGTTCACTGCTTTTGTCTAACGCACTGAATTTGGGTGAATCAGAGCGGGGTTAAACTCGTTTTGCATTCTTCGATTACTTCCACATTCGCTGTTGTCAATGAACTCAGTCCAGCAGCAGTAGCAGTTGTCATTTGCTGTTATTCATGAGTCACAAATGTGTTTGTGTGTATGTGATCATCGTTTAATCACGTTCAGTTAGCAGTGAGTGTTTGTGGAAATAACTGCTGCCGTGGTCGACGTTGTATTCGTTCGTTTGTTGTTATTGATATCGGTGGGAAGTAACTTTGTCTTGGATGTATCTATCTAATCGGAAAGATTTATTCAGCGAACCAATCGTTTTGCTTGAGAGACTTTACATTTGTTGTGTTTGAGTTTATGACATTTCGTTGAATTGGAGCGTCAATTGAATGTTTTATTTTATTTGAATTTCATTCAATCACTGATCAAGAACATTTTATATGAATGAAGGCAAATGTTTGAAAATGAAATCATGAAAAATTCAATGCATTCAGTTAGCAACGAATGTACGCAAATGTAACTAGGCAACATATGAAATGTATTTTATGAATTCAGAAAAGCCATCCCATGCATGCTTTGCCTTTATGTGTGATTTCGGAATCAAAGAGACCATCTCGACGAGAAAGCAATATGCTTTGTAATCTGGAATTGTAGTCCAGTTCTATTTTCACTGAACTTGCGTTAAATTATGTTTCGAATTGACCTCCGGGAACATGTGAACATACATTTTGAAATAAACCGTCATATTGATCTGTTGTTATACTGATGTTTACACAGTGGCCCAATTGGCTATTACGAATCAAAAATTGCGTCTTTGTTGACGTTATTGTTGTGATGACGGCGATGTTTCGTTACAATACGATGTTTCATCATATAGAGATTATCTTGTGTCAGTCATCACATGTGAATATCAACGGGATATTGCTATATTTACAGCTTAATATAGGCAACGCATATGGGATCAGTGTAACTGTTGAATACTTAATTGTGATAGCGTTTTGTTCGACTGTTGAATGGAATCAGTGAAGTTCAAAAAGATGATCTTCGCTACCAACATTTCAAAATAACAGTTCTATCAAAAAACGATAGTGAATTGGAAAAATGCGGTAGCAGATTATGGGCATTGCGTAGTTGATTACTATTAGAAAATGAACGCGCGTTAGTCAGCATTGCTATGCGTTTATCCTCGATGCTGAATTAAATTTCAGGACAAATGTGGTGTCGTTCAGCGACTAAATCGATCGCATTCGTAGCCATGACAACTTTGTGTTGTGTGCACGCAGATGACAGTCAACCGTGGTGAGTGGTAATTCGTCTAGACCAATAGTCATTCTCTTTCATAATGCCTGCATTTTGAGGATCATTGTTCTGAGGAAACCTTGAAGCAGTGAATGAGCCTGCTGAAATTCGAAAAATCTTGCAATTCGCCGAATTCCTTTCCCATCATCCTTCTATTTGCGTTCTGAGATAGTCGTCGCACTTCAGTTCACTTCTCGTTCATTTTCATCAGCCTTTCCGACTGAATATCCACTAAAATTTACTCATTGCATTGTTCGTTGAATGTCACTATGCATACATATCTAGTTTGCAGTTGCGATTTGACAAAAATGGAAGTAGCGCAGTCAGATTTTGCGTTAGATCTCCTCCGTAAAAGTGTTGAAGATGCAAAGCAGTCACTCATCATATCACCATTCTCGATAGCCGTTGCCCTAGCGATGACTTACGCTGGTGCGGGAGGGGACACTTACGAGCAAATGAATCAAATTCTTGCTGGAGGTTAGACGAATGCACATAAATGTTCATCTGTTCCCCTGAGATTAGAGTATGCCCTATGGAAATACTTTTTTTGTTCATTCAAACGACAGTGATTTGACTGGATAATAAACTAAAGAAAGAGTAATGAAAACAATTGAATGACATTTTTGTGGTTGAAATGAAACGCGATTTATTCACAGCAAATCGATTCAGGTGAATCGAATGAAGTGTTCAATAAACACTTCGGTGAAATTCTGAAAGGGATTGAGAATAAGCCAGAGTATACTGGATTCGAATTGGACCTGGCCAACAAGTTGTTCATAAAAGAAGGATATCAGCTGAAAGAGGCATATCTGAAGACGATTCGAGAAGTTTATGGAGGACAACTTGAGCAAGTCGATTTCTTAGAAGCTGCTAAAGTAGCGAATGTCAGTTGCATGAATCAATCCAGGATTTCATTTTCCATTCAGTGTTCCAACATATGGATCTTACGGAAAAACGAAATGGGATTGAATTTTGTTGATTGTCATATTGCGGGAAATTTGGTGATGTGTCTAAGCGCAAGCTTATGTATTAATGGTAACGAAATAATCATTCAATTCATGAACTCTGCTCTATTGAAGCAAATAAACGAGTGGGTCGAGAACCAAACGAATTCGAGGATTAAAGATCTCGTTAGCGCCGACATGTTCAACGATCTAACGCGTATGATGCTTGTGAATGCGATCTATTTCAATGGTACTTGGCAGAGTCAATTCATGGATGAGAATACTAAAAATAAAACATTTTATCAGGCTGCAAACTCAACCAGAGAGGTAACGGCTGCCTTTTTCGCCTTTAGTTCTCATCTGAATTCGTTCTCATCCCTCAGTTTATTCACTCATTTGATTAATTCTCATACTTTTTGTATCATTTCATTTTCAGGTTGAAATGATGTTCAACAAAGACGAATTTCCATACTATGAAAACGACAAGGTTCAAGTTCTTGGTTTACCTTACAAAGGCTATCAGGTGTATATGTACGTCTTCTTGCCAAAAGACAAGTACGGCTTAGAAGAATTCGAGAAATCATTGAAAGGTGAAGAGTTGCTGAAAATGATTTCTGAAACTGACTCACGGGACGCCATGGTAAGCTCTAATATCCATTAGTTGTTCTTGACTACGGCTAGTTCTATCCACTGACGGTTTCCCAGTGGTGTCTCGTCGATGATACATAGAACTATCTGAATCGTTTTCAGTGATGATATTCATTAATAATTGTGCGTTTCATTTGGTTCGATGAAACCAATAAAAGTTGATATGAATAGAAATGACTAAAACATTGATTTCAGGAGTGCATGTTATAGTATATAATCAGAACAAAGGCTTATAACAAACATTGATAAGTGCGGCACAGTTGAAAGAGTCATATCAATTTCAGGTTGATTTGCCGAAATTCAAACTTGAGGAACAATTCCAGTTGGTGAACGCACTTAAGAAGATTGGTATCGGTGAGGCATTCGGTGCTAACGCCAACTTCAGTGGGATCAGTGATGATCCGTTGAAGATTTCCGATGTTATTCACAAAGCTTTCATTGAGGTTCGTTTTTTCATATGTCCTGGATAATTTTTTTTTCGTCTAAGAATTCGTTATACTACCATGATAATGGATACTGATCACATTGCAATGAAATCAACTATCATTAGCTCGTAACGGCCCAGCAGGGTTTTCATTCTTTTCCTTGCTGTTTTAATCACTCTCATAGCTTTTATCATCAAAATTGTTCTCTTCTGCTAATTTCTCATTCATCATACTCAACAACTAAAGCCAACTTCTCATTCTATCAAATACACTCTATGATTGATAATTTGATTGTCGAAAATTGTTGAGTAATAATGTTCGATTGCTGTATCGTTGACTTCTGCTGTCAACACTCGTCAATGTATCGAGTAAATAGTATAAGCTACAGAATAAGAAATTCATTCGAACTGAGAAGTGAAATGAGACGAAGTGAATGAGAAAACTCATCAAGAGAATGATATTCACATGTAATAGCTATGAGAGTGAATACAACACGTCTGAAAAGAATGAGAATCCATCTGAATCAGTTTGAAGTGAGCGTGTCATAGACAAAAGCTTTCCATGCAATCGCAATCGATTGCATGAAAAGCAACACAACGGTCTAGGACGCTAATTTATTTCACGCCGTTGAGAAATTTCCGGGCCGGTTTTTGGTTTGCTACTGACCTTATACGTTGAAAAAGTAAGTTCTTGTATCAAAGGGGAGAGGGGGGAGTAACAGCGGACTGCCAGATCATCAAAAGAGGTAATGGAGCACCCGAGCGTGAGAATCACTGGTCTAAAGGGATCCGTTTCCTTAGATTTTATACTTTTTTCTCTCAATGTGGAATTCTCTGCAATTTCGGTGTGATAATATTTTTTCGTGCGATTTTACATGAAACTCTTTGAATTTGTTTAGGTGAACGAAAAGGGGACAGAAGCAGCCGCGGCAACTGGTATGCAAATGACGTTGTTGTCTGCACCGATGGTGATGGAGCCTCCGGTCAGCTTTATTGCTGATCATCCGTTCATGTTTGCCTTGGTCAAGAGCAATACCATTCTGTTCATTGGACATTATTATTGATAAAGAGAACGTTCTTCACACTCGTAATTTGGTTAAGTGAATTATTTGTGTGTGAATGTGGTGTATTGTGAATCTTGCATAATATCTTTAGAGTCAATTCAATTTGAGAAATCGTTCTAAATGCTCGTTTTTTATTGAATCGAATACGTTTCGTTTGTTTAAATGTCTGTAATTCGATAAATAAACGATACCGTTCCTCTGTGAAACATCTGTATATGAATTCACACCACTGAAAATTTTAGCTATGCTTTACAGTTAGTTGCAGAAGTAACAAGTGAATAATTTTCACATGATCTGGTTCGCGAAAATGCGGAAATTTGAAACTATGACCTGGAAGGTTGTTATGGAACAAATTCGATGACAGTTGTTCGCAAATTGAAAGTGCAGGATGTCGTAGCCGGAGCTTGGCTATGCTAGGTATTGTAGGACCGCAAGACTACAAATTTATGAGCAGAGGCCAAAATCAGAATCCTGTTGCAAAGCATTGATGAAACCGAAACTTTTCTCAATTCAAATCTGTTGCGTCATCATTCCTATTCTCGTCAACGAATCATCGTTGCTGCAGATGCGTCATTTTAAAAATCACACTGAATTTGTTCAGATCAGCACGGTCAAACCGGTTTTACATCCATTCGTTCATCCATTACTTCTAAGAAACTTTTAAAAAACTCATCCCAGCAGTAGTTGTTTGCTGTTATTGATGAATCATAAATGCGCGACCATTAAATCTTTTTGATAAAATTGTCTATTAAAGAGGAGGTCGTAATCGGCCTTGTTTAAGTTTCCATTCTTTGATATTTATATCGTTGGAAAATAGCTAAGGCAGTCATTGACTGTATCGCATTGCAAATGATTCGATCAGCGAATGAATCATTTTGTTTATTTGATTTTTGTTGTGACTCGGTTTGTAACATTTGGAGTTTTCGTTAGATGAGACCGTCAATTGAATATTTCAGTTTATTTGAATAGCTGCTAGAAAATGAAAGCGCGTTCGTCAGCATTGCTATTCGTTTATCGGTGAAGTTGACTTTAATTTCAGGACAAATGTGGTGTCATTCGGCGAGTGGATCAGTCGCATTCCTAGCGGTGCTATTTTTGTGTTGCGTGCACGCAGATAGCGATCAACCGTGGTGAGTGGTAATTCGTCTGAATCGATGTTCATTGTGTTTTATCATGTTTGGAGTCTAACAACTGTGTTCTGAGAAAACCTCAAAGCGGTGTATGGGACTCAAGAGTATCAGCGTTTCGTGCTGAATATCCACTGAAATTTACTCATTCCATTATTCGTTGAATGTCACTATGCATATCTATTTTGCAGTTGCGATTTGACAAAAATGGAAGTGGCGCAGTCAAATTTTGCGTTAGATCTCCTCCGTAAAAGTGTTGATAATCCAACGCAGTCACTCATCATATCACCATTCTCGATAGCCGTTGCACTAGCGATGACTTACGCTGGTGCGGAAGGCAGCACTTACGAGCAAATGAATCGGATTCTTGCTGGAGGTTACATCAATACCTATAAATGTTCATCTGTACCCCTATGACTAGGATATGCTCCATTGAAATATGCCGTTTCTATTCATTTAAACGGCAGTAATTTGATTAACAGTAAGATTAAGAAGGAGTAATGAAAGCAATTAAGTGATATTTTTGTTGTTGGATTAAATTGCGATTTATTCACAGCAAAACGATTCAGGTGAATCGAATGAAGTATTCAACAAATATTTCGGTACAGTTCTGAAAGACATCGAGAAGAAGGCAACGAATGCTGGATTCCAACTGGACACAGCCAACAAGCTGTTCATAAAAGAAGGATATCGACTGAAAGAGGCATATCTGAAGACGATTCGAGAAGTTTATGGAGGGAAACTTGAACAAGTCGATTTCTCGCAAGCTGCTAAAGTAGCGAATGTCAGTTGCATGAATCACTCCACGAATTTATTTTTCAGTCGTTGTTCTGATATAAACATGTTCCGGTGGTTTACGGTAAAACGAATTATTGATCGTTCATATTGCGGGAATTCGGTGGTTTCTAATTGCGGGCTAATGTGTCCTTGGACTGTTCGTTTGAATTAGAAAACGATTCGCAGAATTAATTTAAAATCTATGGAAAGAACCATCAGAAATACGTGAGGTATGTAGAGAGGAATGAACAGTCGTCATGGAAGATTATATTGCTACCCGCACCAATATTAGTTCATGTTGACAAAATAACCAGTCAGTTCATGAACTCTTCTCTATTGAAGCAAATAAACGAATGGGTCGAGAAGCAAACGAATTCGAGGATTAAAGATCTCGTTAGAGCAGATATGTTCAACGCACTCACAGTTATGGTGCTTGTGAATGCGATCTATTTCAATGGTTCTTGGCAGAATCAGTTCATTGATGGAAGAACTGAAAATAAGACATTCTATCAGGCCGCAAACTCTGCGACACAGGTAATAGAAACGACTGTGTTTGTGTGAGAACCTTGGTGCATTTACAACGAATAATTAAATGAACAGTCAGAAAACAAGGGAATGTTCTCCTTTGGTCCTTATCTGAATTCACTTACTGATTTACTTGACTGCTTCTCACCCTTTTCATGCTGTTCAATTCACAGGTTGAAATGATGTTCAATGACGGCGACTTTCCATATTACGAAAACGACAAGGTTCAAGTTATCGGTTTACCGTACAAAGGCAATCAAGTGTCTATGTATGTTTTCTTGCCAAAAGACAAATATGGCTTAGAAGAATTTGAGAAATCATTGAAAGGTGAAGAGTTGCTGAATCTGATATCTGAAACTCACTGGCGGAATGCCATGGTAAGCCCTGTCGATCTTGTTGATGACAGCATTATTCCCTTTTCCTTACAGCGAGTCCACTGAAAAGCTGTCGAAACACAGAATTGTTTGAATTGTTTTTGATGATGGTATTCACTATCAATTGTCCATATCATTCGATTCGATAGAACGCGTAAAATTTGATCAGATTGGAAATTGATCGAAGCATTGATTCTATTATGTCACTAATAATATATAATCAGCAGAAAGGTTTATTGAAAACATTATATGTGCCGGACAATTAGACCAATCATATTAATTTCAGGTTGAATTGCCGAAATTCAAACTTGAGAAGAAATTCCATTTGGTGGAAGCACTTAAGAAGATTGGTATCGTTGACGCATTCGGTGGTAACGCCAACTTCAGAGGGATGAGTGATGACACACTGATGATTTCCGATGTTATTCATAAAGCTTTCATTGAGGTTCGTTCCTTCATCTTACCTTGCGATTACCTTGCGACCTGTCTTCGCTCTCTATGTGGGCGCAGGTCTACCGATCCCCAGATTACTCTTTGTTGAGCAGACCTTTGCCATTTTTGGCCAAACATTCTGACAAGCGGTTCATCCCATCTCATTCGTGGTCTGCCTAAGGGCCTCTTCACTCCTCTTGGAATCCACTGTGTTATTCGACTAGTCCAACGGTTATCATTCATTCTCGCTATGTGCCCAGCCCATCTTCTTTTGCTGATATACATTTCGTTTACTATGTCTTTCACTTTGGTCATCGAACGTAGTTCCTCATTTTTTATCTTGTCTTTCCGTGAAACGTTACACATCCGTCTTTCCATTGCTCTTTCTGTTATAGCAAATTTTTCTTCTGCAACTTTTGTGGTTGCCCACGTTTCGCTTGCATATAACATAGCCGGAAGGATTGATGAGTTAAATATATTTCTTCTGATTCTTATTGGCAGGGTTTGATCTGTCAGCACCGTTCGATATTTTCCAAATGCTGTCCAACCAGCTCTCCTCCTTCTTTCCCATTCTCCTTCAGGACAGTTATTGGGATCCATTTGGCGGCCCAAGTAGACATAGTTCTTTACCTCTTCAATTTCTATTTCATCTAGCTGAATTTTACCTTGTGCACAGTAAGAGTTTCGCATCCATTTAGTCTTTTTCAAGTTCATTTCCAGTCCCACTCTTTTGGAGTTTATTTTTAGTTGGTTTAGATCGCTCTTGAGATCTTTTGGGTTTGTGGCTACTAATACACAATCGTCTGCGAAAAGTAGGTATGATAGTATTTCTCCGTCTATTTTTATTCCACCTTTGAATTCCATTTTTCTGAACAGTTCTTCTAGTGTTGTTGCAAACAGTTTCGGAGATAGTGTGTCTCCTTGTCGTACTCCTTTATTAATTTTTATGTGACATCTTTCTGAGAGTATTTTTATTTCGGTGGAGCATCCTTTGTTTATTAATTTTATCATTTCAACATATTTTGCGTTGACGCCGGCCTCATGCAGAGCATTGATCACCGCTGCAGTTTCGACTGAATCGAAAGCTTTCCTGTAATCCACGAATGCAAGGCACAGAGGGATTTGGTACTCTTTACATTTTTCTAGCAGTTGACTGATAACATGGATATGGTCAATGGTAGAATAACCCGATCTGAAACCAGCTTGTTCTCTGCGTATTTCTATCTGCCCTGTAATTCGATTGAGAATTATTCTGGTGAATAACTTGTATACTTGTGATAACAAGGTAATAGGGCGATAGTTCGCTAGATCTTTTGGGTCACCTTTCTTTCTTATAAGTACCGTTTCTGATGTCAACCAAATCTTTGGAATTTCGGTGTTTTGTAGATATTTCGTAAATCTTTCTGCAAGCGCTTTATGGAGGTTCTCTCCACCCATTTTCAAGTATTCTGCTTTTCTTTTATCATTTCCTGGACTCTTATCTGCTTTCATCTTGCTCAATGCATTTTTAACTTCCTCTTTCATTACTGTTGGTATTTCTTCTTCTTGAGCTCGCGATTTTTTCTCTGTTATCTGTATTTTTGAGGAATATAGATCATTGTAGAATTTTTCACACATTTCTTTTATTTCTGATCTCACTGATGTCGTTCTTCCAGAGTTATCTTTCAACGCATTTGGCATTTTTCTTTTCAGTGCTACATCTCTTTCTGCTTTTTTCACGCTTTTATGTGCTTCCACTACTTCCTTAATCTTTCAGTGCGATATGCTTCACAATCAGCTTTGATGCATCGTCGTATTTCCTTACACAGTGATTTGTATTCTTCCTCGTTTGTTTTTCCTTCAATAATCCTGCGGGCTCTATCTGCCATTAATTGTTTTGTGTGATTTTGTATCCTCATTGTTCTTCTTGATGGAGCTTTTCCACTTGCTCCTTTAGCTGCTTCATTTATTTTCTGTTCCTTCATCTATCTTGTATAATTTTCC